>LQNK01000185.1:1390122-1427936 GCA_001586405.1 Phoebis sennae | reverse complement strand
CCGCATTGGGAAATCGTTTTCACTAATCATTTCATGCGATTAGTTCCGCATCCATTGTCACTTTCAGTCTATAGAGAAAGGAGAAGGAGAAAGATATCGACTATTACGAGCTTTAGCATTTGGGAGTCTAAAAACAATTTGCTCTAAACGCAGCGTAAATAAATACTGATAATAAAAAAATCCCTCAACTTTATATAACTCAATCTTTATAACCGACTACTTTTATTGGCCTAACGCAGGCCCCGCACAAATTTAATTGACCGACTCATTCTCCGTCAATTTCATTAGTCGTAAACCCGCAAACGGGATCTTCTCCTATTCGGGCTAACCACCAGCTTAACGTCTAGTGTAAATGCACCTTAATTGTCATATTTATAGTGTCACTTGTGATCTATTTTTACCACATACGAATATAGACATCTTTCTTCAGAATTTTCAAAGGACTCAATTGAACGTGATTACAAGCCAAAGAGAGCGAGAAGTGATTATAATGTGGGAGCCGGGCGCACTGCGATACCATATATAGGACATCGAGGCGATATTTATGAAAGAGATTAAAATAATATATATCAATTAGATTCATTTATTTTTGTCTGTATCCATATCTTTGTGATGGCATAGAATTTTTGCCTATTTTTTTAATCTACGCTTTTTTCGCTATATAAAGATTACCATACCTCCTAAAAAGCAAACATAACGTATCTGGAATCCTATTAACGTTCCTATAGGCATCAGGCATGTCGATTTCTTAAAAAAAACTATTGGAAAATCTGCGTTGCTGCGGTATTATTATTTAGTTTCATGAAAAGCGAGTAATATTATTTTAACAGACGTTTTCTGAGCTATAAAATTGACGTCATCGTTCTTCTGATAAAATATCGAATTATTTAACACAATTAGATATTTGCCCATGAGCGCTTACATTAAAAAGGGAATTTAAATCAAACTACACATTGTCTTAGGTATTTTACTAATACATACTTTTCTATAAGTAAAGATACAAGTATATCACAGTCATCACTTTATCAAGTGCTTCCATATAAATAATCCTGTATTACATTAAAGTTCTTACAAGTAATAAGAATATAATTATATTGTTTCTCTAGTATTGACTAGTTATAATGTAAGAACTACTAATGATATGAATGAATGAGTAAAATAGTAAGTTTGAATGATTTGAAGGGTGCGTACATAGGTAATTAAAATTAATAGAAATAAAGTATTAGTGATCGTATAAAGAGTATAAGTTTTTTAAAAGGAATCTCAGGATGGAGTATTTGGAAATTGTTGTCAAGAGTATTCCATCAGCTTGAAATAATCTCTTTGGTTAGAGTGTATACTTCATGCAGGCAAATTATTGTATAATCATGGATTTTTTACTATTAATCCTTAAATTGGTTCGTAATTTGTATTTTGTTCTATGATGAGATTGATAATAATAAGTACAAAATTTGTGACTGTATTAAATTTAATGAATGAATTTGTTTTTACGAGGTTCTGCTAAGCATGCACTATTCATACAACTTGAAAGATAATTTAGATTTAATGATAACTAGGAGTAGGTAATTATTTGTGGTAGAAGTTCTTATCGTAACGTTTATGTCTAACTTAATTTATACACATCTAAAGTATAATTGTTTGGTGTTATATACCGCAATAACCCTACACAAATTAGATTTATTTTTATGAATAGATATTATGTAGATACAATAGGAATGTGTCATGTGGAAAACTGTGTAACTTATAAACTATGTACACAACTATACCGATATTATCTTTTTTATGTAATGATTATCCCGAATTATATTCATAGACATGAATTCACGTTATTATCAATAATGTTTATATTGTATAAAAAATAAAACATAGATTTAATGAAAAGTCTCTGAGATCCATAATACTAAATAAGTAAATTAAAAATAAAAATCAATAATAATAGGCTAAAATAGTATACAAAAGTAGAATGGATATAACGTTTTTAAAATGAAATTCCATAACTAGCGTATTATTTTTATTTTATAAGTGATAAAATAAGTATCAAAAACGATAACGTAATAAATAAAGTAATAAATAAATGATATAGTATTTATTATGATTAGTTTACTACCGACCTGGCAATCGAGGCAACTTCACGGGATAATTGAAGCGCGATCTAAATGGCCAATTATATTGTATTGATTGATCTTTTCAAACATTCACGGTATGTAAATTATCATGAAGAGATTGTAGTATTTTTAAAAGCTTTTTAACCGATTTTAAACTCGGTTTATATACATTTCTATTTAACATTCCGTTACAAGCGAGTGTGGTCACCGGCAACCTTAAATTATAATAAACCGCGTTTAAAATCTGTTAAGCATTATTATTGAATATGAAAAGATACTTTTGTATGATAGTTATTCAATTAATTAATGATATTTAAAAATATTGAGATTTCGTAATATCCATCCTGCTTTTTGGAATACAATCATTTTTAAATTTATTTTACAACAAAGATTAATATACAAAATTTACAGATCGAATAATCACGCACTGGAAAAATAATCTTAATTTTTAATAATTTATGCAAACCTTTCCACATTCTGATATTCTATGATAATGGCATCTTCATGCTTAGAGCTTTCACATTTAATATTAATTACAATCGATTACATCGAGTACTTTTATGTTACATAACTAATTAATAATCTGTGTAAATACTATGCTCAGGACATATAATAATTGACTAGAAAATGCATGTTATGACTAGGCCAGATTTATTTTTGTTAAAAATATAAGGACTAAGACAGGATTGTAATTCAAGTTTATATTTTATAATTTTCATAAGTGCAATAATGGTGATTTTACCTAAACTTATTGTAGAGTAGGTGCTATTCAAAATGTAGCTTAAAGACATTTATTTAATAAGCAAATTTATTATCATCGTAAAGTAAATCAATTGAGCTTAAGGTGCCAATGTAATTTTAGACAGGGTTCGAACAATCTGTGATATTGAAATATATTGCAATAAGCAATTTATAAAGTATTTTTATTTTTATTAAAATGAAATACGCAAAATATTTAAGGTTAAACTTTTAATAACATTGACTTTTTCAATTTGATTACCGTTAATTGTTTTATTAAAGACATTGCATTATATTGAACCAACTGAAGAAAGTAATTGAAATGCACTACTTATTGTTATTATGTTTTAATTTTTATGATACATTCACGAACCCTGTAAAAAATACGTTTGAGAAAAATATAACATTTATATGATTGATGAAATATTTATACATATTATACAAATATTTATTCAAATAAATATAAATCTTATAGTAGGTAAATTCCGTATTAGTGAACTACTATTGGAAGACAATATAATAAATTGAAATATAGAAATATTTTAACTAAACTAAAACTTCAGTCTGGCAATATTTTCAAGGATATATAATAATTATTGAGTTGAGTCGACGCCGCTCGAAAAAAAAGAAATGTAGAAATGTACTTTCAAATCTACTCGTACTTAAATGAAATTGATCCCTCTCCAGGCATTATGCAATTATTATTTGCAACTACTTACATATTATTTTTATTCTTGTATAATCTTATTATTTTTTAAGAATGACTAGATCATTGATATCTACAAAACCGAATTATAATCTACACTGCAGCGTGACTAAATAATCATTTTAATGGACCCTTTCATTTCTACTCTACGTTCGCATTCCACTCGATTACTATGCACTTTTATGTCAATAGTTTATGAACACTTTGAGTCCAAGTCCCAAATTTGCGTTGGACTGTTTTCTTCAGTATTTTCACGATGCACACTGGGCCGCCTGATAGGCGAGACTTGATACCCTCAGAGGTAGTTGGGCCGTGACATGCAACAAAGGACTCCCATACCCTTGTATAAGGAACCTCTTCGCTTATTCCTCCATAGGCCGTTAACGTCATCTCCTTTAAGCGCAATATTGCTTTCTGCAACAAATTTTATACTGTGTTATTGGTTGCCTCACTAAGTGAAACCTAAGCTTATCAAAGGAGTTTTATGCAAAGAACTGGAAAATGAGACACGTGCACTTTTATTAATGCCACTTTCTATCAAAGAGAATATAAAATTATTGGCTTCCTTCGATAGATTTAAAGGTAATAAATATTTAAGCAGTTTATATTTAACTAAGAACAGTGGTTTCAAAATAAATTATAATTATCGCTGCCTGTTTTTCACTAAAAAACAAAACATATATTGTTCATTTTCAATAAGGCTCTTTCATTCGCAGGGATCGCAATCTGCATATCCAAGAAATATTTAATGTGCAGTATGCGAATAACTGTTTCATGAATGTGCTGAGAACTTGAGAGAAAATTAATAAAAATACAAAAGTCTTTGTTAGGAATGTAAATGTAATGGGATAAGAAATGAACGTGTTTTGTATCTCGCTGCGGCTGACTGTTCTTAATGCGTATGAAGTATCTGGGGGACAAAGCTATTAATATTCTCTTATATACGCGTGGAAGAGCGGATAATCTTTTCTATCATCTGGCGAGAAGGGAGATTGTGGACGAATTACATAAAGAGTAATCCAGATGACGATAAAAACCAAATGATGTATAAGGAAATATTTTAAGCTTCAGATTACATTAGATTAAGATGTACAAAGATTTTTTTTAATTAAACGGTTCCTTTTTCATACATTAAATAGATTGGATCTACAATAGTGCCGTGTAAACAAAATTAATCTATCCGTGGCAACTACGCAAGAAAAAATATTGACCGCACAACCTTTAACAACAAATGCGTTCTGGTATATTTATTTTTTCCTTGCAAATATCAACAAACCTAAGTGATTGAGGGTTTCGTGCTGTGGCAAATATTCTTGTATATCGCTGACTATTCTGGTGATCTCCTGCGTGTCCTTGGCGATACTGCATAGCTCCTCTTGATTAAAATCCGGTGTTATCTGCTTACACAGCAATATCTGGCTGATCACGTTACCAAAGTTCGATGGGCCGGCACGATTCTCTGTCAAAAATGTTTGCTTTATTTTGTAGGCATTCCCAAATTCATGCGATAATGGAACACAATGGACTTGATTTTTATATTCAAGATAAAATATTAAATATTATTATTGTAAAGTTGCTCGGGCATTGAAAAATAGGCCATCAGATTGAGTCCAATTAAGAGCAGATTCACAATACCAATTATTACGAATGAATGAAGTTATTGGGAAGGTTATTTTGTTGGCGCAGAAGAACATAAGTATGATACTGTTTTTATAAATATTTTTAATAAAACAATAGGTAAATTGTTGAAAAGGAAAGTAAGGACTATTTGTCTTTCCACAAATAGATATGTTATTTGTGTTAGTTATTATAGTTCTCATGATCGGTGAATGCAGTTTGCATGGTTATTTAACCATGATTGGACCCTGATATAATCGCTCCATTTTATTAAAGTCTTAATAGGAAAAATAAACCTCTGTTTAGTGTTTTATAAACTAACAATCCCAAACCGGCAGTCGTTAGCGTATAGGACGGCATTTGAGGTAGAGCATTCTGTGACCTACATAATTCTACAGCTCATTTTACTAATTACTTGAAAAACAATGTAAAATCTACAAGAATTTTGGCGCTTTAATAAAATTCTTCTAATTATTTAAAGTAAAGTACGTGCAAGATCTTGGAGAGCAATATTTATTTATACTTTAAAATTAGTGCACAAGGTTTTTTAAAGTGTTTTATTTAGTTACTCGCTGATCCACGCGGCTTCGCTCCCATAGCATATATATAACATTATATCATACATATAGCCTATGATGATGTAGCCTTCTAATGTTGAAAGAATTTTAAAATCGGTCCAGTAGTTTTTGAGTCTATTCATTACGACCAAACAAACAAATAAAGCTTTCCTCTTTCAACAACAACTATATTAATAATGATACTAAGATAAATCGAAATAGAAGTGATATTAAATTCACAACTTTGGCTTAGGGTGTATCATAAAGCTCAATATTGAAACTAGCTCGTGCCATCCGTAGATATTGATGATTCCTAAACAAGCGAAGGAATAACCACAACATATACGTGTTGCCAACCTCAAATAGAATTACTGCCAGTCTGGTTACAAGAAGTCATTTGTGGTATGAGCCTACAATGTATCTTCATTTATTGTTATATATGCCAAGATGAGCCTGCTTACTCTATGATTCTTAACCCTTGTGTTATTTAAAAAATGATACTCGTGTATACCATAATATGATGTCATGTCCATTGGCACTAATTGCACCAGTCTGTGGCACTTGGCAAGTTCCCGAAGCAGTAGTTGCGACATAAAGTATAATAGCACCAATTGGGGCTGTTCAGCGCAGCCTTCCCCGCCAGACCTAAATTAAAAATACTATATATTATCCTTGATAAAAGCTACTGATTGTTAGTTGTGATTAATGGTGATTAATCGGGACATATTTAGTGACCATTAAGGTATGGTATGGAATATTATGTAATGACTGACGGTAGAATATTAATGACCGAACCGTTTGCCCAGGGTAATGTAATAAGGCCCGGTTCCTATAAACGACGGAACGTCATTGTGTAACGCATACGAACCGTTTTCGTGCTTATAATCGGAACCAAGTTATGTTAATGCCACGTTTATTATAGATACGCTTTAGACTTACGCATGGTAGCATATTGTTCTGTCCATAAGTAAAGCGACTCGTTATATTTTTGTACGAACTGGGCATTTGAGGCATAGATGAAATCTGTCACCTTTCAGTGCCCCTTGCTTCGGAGAGCACGCAATGCGGTCCTATACTGTCTTTTTATTGTGTCGGATTTCCGGCAATGCATGGCAATGCATCTGTGTGTGTGCAAACACTCCTGAGCTATAATAATATCTTTTGAACTAGTACCTGTTGACATTCGACTCCATGGCGGAAATCCGTTAAGAAAGCTATTCATCAGATAGATCCATGAGCGATCAGAGATTGCATAATTTTAATTTGTTTTAGTGTTTTTTGGATACCTGACAATATAACATCTACCTAACATATTATCTAGTTAACGATGGATAGATTAATGATAAAAGTAAAATGTACACACACAATACATATTCTAGAGCATTCAATTGTGTGACACTTTCCTTTGAAAAAGCAATATATTTTTAGCGATGTGCCGCGCATTCATACAAAGTGATTGTTCGACTACCATTTTCAATATCCATTCTTGAAAAATCATCGCGTAGCTTAGGCGCTACGAATATATCAACGATTTCTGAAAAATTATTCTACGCTTTTTGGAATAAAAACGTTCTCTATAACATCGCTCATATTTCTGAGCTTATTGTTTTTTAGAAAATATTATACAAACAAAAGCTTTTTAAATATTAACATCTCTAAAGTTTAACCATTTTAACTTTATTAAAACGCTCTGCTATTTCAGTAAACACGCATTTTAAATAGTGTATTAAAACGCTATTTTAAATTTTAAAAATGATTAGTATAATTTTTATAAGCTAATAAACGTTGTATAGAACGATCATGCAAAGGATAACAGTAAAATATCTCTGAAGTATTTGAGGCCGTACAATAGATTTATTAGTTTCGCGGTTTACCGCGCTTAAGGAACCCATTTGGGAATCGGAACATTTACCATTGTAATTGGTCTCTTTTATATTTTATTCGAGTTGGAAGGGTCGTTCGTCTTTTGATATGCTAATAATGACGGGTTAATACTGCCAACACAGATTATTTTATTTACTATAAATCGTAAAATTCTATCAATTAGTACCTCCTAATATTATAAATTTTCGTATAAACGTTCTTTTGCCAAAATTATACTTTAACTACGCTATATTTCAAGTTACAATAGATGACTATTGTACATTCCACTATGCCGTAATTTGGCCATTTAAATAGCAGTCTCAAAACCGTTAGTCGCTGTGGCAATTTTATAGCTAAAATTTCGAGATGAAAATTCATACGATTGGAAAATGAAAATAATTCCCTACCATGCTCCATTAAATTGTGCATATTGAACGTGGATAGTACGTCAATGCTTTGAATTGAGATAGCTAACCTTGTACAAACAACGGCGATTGAGATTAGGGTTTCAAAAAGTTGATTGAAAACATACGTTTCTCTATATCTGACTGTTTAACACCCATTTAAAAGTAAAGTGGTAATATTATGTGAACTAATGCATTTCCCAATGCGGTCCAAACTTCGATCAACAATATTTTGACCTTAGGTTCCAAATGACGAGTCTAATTTTATAGACAAGGCTTAATTTAAACGCCAAGTGACTAACCGCCATTCAAATAACGTCTCTGAATAGGTTTATGGCCCTGTGTGTTGCGTTTATGTTAATGTTTCTCAAGATTCACGGTATAAAAGTCATACTAGTACCACAGATAATATAATACTATACTAGTACTAAACTAACACACCATCTTACATGTAAAATCTTTTACATGTAAGATGGTGTATAAATAGAATATAAATGTAACCATGTCTTTGTCTGTAATACAATAAGCATTTTGATCTAACAGAAAATAGCTTAGGCGGGGTAAGAATTATTCACGACATGCTGTCTATTAGGTTAGCGTCAAGTAATGGTTTATTATCGGAAAAGTCGCGCGAAAATACTGTTGAAGGATCAGACTCAGCACCGCTGCACGTCCGCAAAATTGGTTTGCGAGCTGTGACAAACGACAACTTATTCACCGATTGTTTTGTTATGTCCAGCCCCTACAAAAATAAAACGAGTCGTTTTACTTACGGCCAGTACAATATCCTAAGTCTAAACCGTATCAATAAACGTGGCGTTACCATAACCTGGTTCTGATTGGTTGTTTACAAATGTTCGTTGTTACTGATAACGATTCGTATCTTTTATACTATAACTATTAATTTTAATTTTTGTTTCCTTTTTCACGCCGGCGTGAATGCAATGTAGGTTATACAGGTTGAATTTTTAAAATAGGCTTTCAGGGCTAAATCCTAACCCATGAGGAATATCAAAACTAGCCAGGGATTGAACCAGTTTACTTTCTAAGAAATAAAAAACCTCTATTATCTCACGAATTGGTAGCTAAATACATTTTGAAAAGTAATGTTATAGCCCAAGTAAAAGGAAAGTCCTTATTTTTCGTAAAGCATCTACAATGTACTGAGAGAGAAACGAAACGTAAAATGAGCTACAAATTAAAGATAATAAGACACAGATTATGAAGATGTATGTGTACATACTTTTTACATGTGGGAAGCACTAGCTGGCTGGTCTGTTTGGTAGCTTCGACGCAGGTCCGCCGAAGCCTTCGCACTCTCTCGCGTAACTCGGGGCTGTCGTGAGCTTGGCCGATGTGGATGAGCAGGTCTCGAAATAATGCCAGCTGCACGTTGATCTCGTTTATTAACTGTGTACAAAATATTATACCTTTAATAAATCCTTAGTAATTTTACAAATGAATAACAGTGTTAACATTATTGTACAATATCTAAATCTAAATAAGTTCCATACCTATGTGTTCCTATAACATTTTTATTGTGAATCAGCTGCTTCAAAAAATAAGCTTATAGCAAACCGTAACGGGGCATTAGAAGCACATATTTGCCCCTAAATATCATTAACGTGAAATGTGAATTGAAAATGCATCTATTCTATTAAGGAGCGACGCGGACGTGAGATTTCTCACCTAACATAGGTCGTTAATGTTAAAACGATGTCGACTTGCGAAACTCAACTGTTACCTACTGTTGTCTAAGATATTCAGATACCAAACCCAATTTTGTGTCATAAAATAGTACTGTCTATTAAATAAAATACGTATTGAATATACTGATGAATATTTAACTAGTCAAAACGTTTAGGATTAATGAGTGATTGTTTTCCTTTGTGTTAATAGAGTCAAATCTCTAGGTCATGTCTCTTTTGTTATATTAATTGGATAGAATAATCATAACCGAAATAATATTGAAGTGCATATTTGAAAGTTGATACTTTTGATAATGAATAACAATTTAACTAATCTAATTTATTGAATAAGTAAAGAATAGGATTTAAAACTTTTATAATTTTGTATTCATTACTTTTGTGAATTATTATAAGTGAAGGTTATATTCTTAAACCTTTTTCAATGTGTAATGATTGGAATAATTGCTGAGCGCAGCGTCTCGGAATACAGTGAAGCGTAGGTTTAATATAAACTAGTTACTTTAGTAATAAAAGAAACACGATTTCCTAGAAATCGATGTGTGAGAATCTAATAAATTTTATTCCAACATCAGGCAATTGATGCTCGACTACGTTAAATATTTGCTAAATTTCCGCAGATTATCCTCTCTGGGGAGTGATATGCAAATCGGTTAGCGTGAATAAATTTATGAATTAGTCCCTATATCTACCAATGTTATATGAAATGGGAAAATTCTTAATGGTTATATCATGATCTCGTTTATATCGCTGGAACGTGTAAAAAATGTATTGTAAATGGAAAAAGGCAACGTAATTAAGAATTAAATAGGGTAGCCTCGCGGGCTTCCAGAGTTTTGCGTGAGACCTTCTTATTTATTTACAAAAGTGAGCCAATTGCAGTTCGTGCGAAAGTAATTTCACTTGAATGTTGTGATTTAATGAATATTACATTTGCACAAATAGCTTATAAGAGTAATAATTAGGCTTGGGTTCGAATTATTATATTACTTGTAGGCACCTGTTTTATAAAGCAGCGAAGTGTTACGTAGTTTAATTGTTTCATTCAATAAAGCACCCGCACCCAAATTGCTTTATCGAATAACTGCTCCATGTATTTACTATGCGAAAATCAAATATGACATTCATTGATTTAATTATCCAAAACTACCAAACGATCGGTATACATATAATACAATCGTAACAAGTGTGAATTTGTACATGGAATATTTTGCGGAAATTTTAATACAGGATAATATTATGAAGGATACAGAAGGGAAATCATTTTTTTTCTTTCATGTCTGTCGGTCTGAATTTCTACGCTCGTACGATTCTGTCTTTTTACGATTTTTCTGACAAAAAAATCTTAGTATCAGCACTGTATCAAGAAATTTGGAGGTGTTGGTACATTCCCGTGCCTCGTAGAGCACGTAAAGCCGTCCTGCGCCTGTTCTCTCCGGTCGTGTTGGACTGCCGTGCCATCACATGGGAGAAAAGGAATAGACAGTGCATCTGGGTTCGCGTACATTTGTAATAAGTATATATAGGTATCTTGTGCGCAGCTGGTTAGTCTCTTTGGGAGATCAACCACTTTGGCTAAAATCGGTCAGGGGAGCTATTATAATAATTGTAAACAAGCATTTGACAGGCAAATTCAAATATACAGGCATGAAATGGGCTTTCATATTTAGGATTCTAAATAATGAGGAATACCAAAAAAGGCTGGAAGGAGTCTCGAGGCCAACTTTTTGACTTAAATTCTTCTAATTCGTCTCAGTCTTGACAGAGTGGTGGTAAATGTTAATTGGATTTTTTTCTGGATGCTACTTTCTTCACGATTTCTCACCAGTTCTCTCTATTTATTCATGCACTGGACCGCCCACCTCAGTCATGATCTTTACAGTTCTATGGTATTATTACTTCTTTTCATTATATGAGAATGGGTAAGCGAGGTGGTGGGTCACCTGGTAAGTGATCTCCGCCGCCAATAAGGATTAAGGAAGGTAGGATTTCGTCATAATAAAAGGAAAGCAATTTGCTTTTTGTAATTTGGGGTTTAGTGGGTATACGGAATGTCTGATACATTCCATTTATACAAAACATCAATAAATAGTGTTACAATAATATTATAAAAGGATAAAAACTTCTGCTAAAGTTTTATGAATTTATTTTTAAATAAATAACACTACTTAAAAGAACTCGACTTCAAAAACCACGCTCGGTCGGAAACTAACATATAACAAGAGCACGAAAAAGCATAATGAATAAAGTCACAAAGGCAATATTTGGTAAAATTATTTTCTGCATTTTCTTTTTTCTATCTAAAATCGTACAAAATAGCTTCTTATTACTGTCTACTAACGCGCCATGATCAGTTACAAAGCGTGTCTGATGCCAGTTGGCAATAAACCAGAAACTTATACTGCATTGAAACTTGACCAGCGCTATCACTTTATTAATATTATTTACCGACGCAAGATTTATTTCTTTTTAATTTTCAAAAACTTACACTAAATACAAAAAAAAAGTTATGCGTAAACTTTCGTAGCAAAAAATGTTAATCATCGAGAAAAAAGAGATCAAATTCAGAAAGTCAATCTTTTAAGGAAAATTCGCCTCATTATTAAATGTTTTGTTTCATTTACATAATATAACAATAATTAAGTAAGCGATGAAAATTTGGTAAAAAATAAAAATTAGCAATGAAAACATAATAAAACGCCGCATTGTTGCATCTCATTAATTAAATACGATGAGTAAATAGATTCTTCACTGTTTATTTCAACTATTCTGTATAGTACAGCACAATAGATTCATGTCAACTATTATGAGATGCAAAAAAGTGAAGTGACAGGAATAGGTCGGTTATTTTCTTTTAAATATAATGGAAAAAGGCTGTCGAGTATTATTTATGTCGAGATGAATCATAGGATGGATACTTGTAACCTTGTAATTTTCATTTGAAAAGAAGAGAAATACACCTTAATGGACATTCAAAATAATGTTAATTTAATTTTTATGCTGTGCCACCTATTTATTTATAAATAAAAGACGTAAGAAGTAAAGTACTTTTAAATATAGGTTAGGGAATGGGTATTAACGTATAATTTATTCAATGAGTAAAAGCGCTAATGAGCCTGACATACGCAGCTTACCAACAAATAAGAAAGTTTATTTGTATGATTTTGCGAATGGTTAAGGCCCAGTTCCTATAAACGACGGAACGTCGTAGTATAACAAATACGAATCGTTTTCATTGACGAGCGGTTATAATCAACCAATAGAACTTAATATTGGTAGTAACGTTAACGCCACGTTTATTATAGATACAATTTAAACTTATGCCTAGTTGGATATTGTATGGCCCATAAGTGAAACGACTCGTTTTATTTCTGTAGGAACTGGGCATATATATATTCAATTGTTTAATAAATGCACATAAAATATTTAATATATATAGATTTTAATCGAATAAAATCTCAATTGTTTAAGATATTTTCATTCAATGTTTGTAATTTTCTTCACAATATTTTCTAATGAAACGATACTGAAACTTGTTCGTCGAGATTTAACACGAAGTATTGACATAAAGAGAGAAAGGAGATCAATAATATGTTTGTGGTTATTGGCTCATTTATCAAAATGTCACGGAGTCGTCTCGTGCAGTATTCGTCGAGAGAAATAATCTTTTTGTGGCGAACGGTTTAGTCTATGTCAATGCGGAGAGTTTTTGTTGTAATAAAAATATAGCCGAACATTTATGAAAGATGATATTCAATATCTCCACGTCAGATATTCGATAAGCATTATTGAAAAATGATGCATCCTTTATCATGTTAAATGTTCAACAGAAATATATATCTATGTAAGAGGATAAGGTAACATACAACACCTATAGTTACTATTACCCTACCTTTATTTTAAAATATTATACCGAAAGATTAAACAGCTTTTCCGAATTTAAATAAATTTATTCAGCACTACAAAATTATTCAACGCACAAAAGGAGCACAATATTTTAGGTTATAATATTTATGCCTGGTTGCGAGCAATGACCCTCTATGGGTTGAAAATATGATTTAAGAGAAAGTCTAGCAATTGCAATTAAATCCTTTATTCTTTTTGATAAAAGTAGATCTTTATAAGATCGAGATATTATATTAAACTTGGTTGAAAATTGCAAAAGAAATGTTTTTAAAAATATATTTCTATCTCTTATTCCAAATTGAATCTTCAATATTGAACAATTAGGTTTACCAATTGATATAGAGTTTTATCTCGTGAATAAGTGTATTTTTTTAACTTATAACTCCGAACTCGACTTATAGAGCAAAAAATGTATATCATACGTTTATGAGAGAGTTTTAAGTTTGCATGATAAATATACTTGAAAAAAAATACAGGGTTTTATGATGAAAACATTCTTTTGTTTCACGCAAAATTTACATACATTAGCATCTTCTAAAAATATAATTGGCGTGAACGTAGCTCTGAATCGTTTAAAAATGCTTAAATTTTTCAATGTAATGCAAATGTTACGAAGTTTATTTATGTCGAAATGTTTCAATGTTGAGTTTGTGTTGGAAGGGTTTAAAGTGTAAACATATCTGTAGACTTAGTAACAACAATACCGTTGTGTATACTTGATCCGGTGGAGCGTGGTAAGGGTGCAGTGACATTTTGTAAATCGTTATGAAAATTCAATTGCGGATTCAATCGACTCAATCAATCGATCGAATCGAACCGAGATTGTGTCGAAGCTAAAAGGTTTGGTTTTGATTCCAACTGTAGAGCAATGAAAGACCAATATTTTCAGGCGAAGGTTGGAAACTGTAGACTACGAATAAATTTAATAGTAAAGAAAAATCATATTTAAATAATATTTGTTTGGCAATCATGATGTAATGAAGTGATTGAGGCTATTTATTTGATTGAAGAACGAAATAAATGAGGACACCCTCATTTAATGTTATAACACTATAACATCTCAACATTAATTACATATCTGATCAACGCTTAATATGACAACGCAGATTTATATTTGCTTTCAGTATACTTTGCACCTTTATTGGTACTCTTATGTATATCGAATAGGTGTTTAAGATAAATTATAATTTATAACCGTTCGTAATTAAATATTAATTAATTTGAGTTTACAGGCTAAACGCACCAATCCATAGTCCATTAGGTTTCCATTGTTGTTGCGCATTACCCTCTAAGTAATTAGATATTATATGCATTAATAATTAGAGCTAAAACTAAACCGATGTAAATTATTCATTACAATTCAACATATTAATGATGAATGAAATTTATGTGCACCGTACTAATATTATAAAGAGAAAATATCCGTTCATTTGTTTGATTAAACATGCTAAACGAAACTAGAAAAATGATTAAATATAGACAGGTTAACGAAGACCTTTAAGATTACTATTTGTTTACGCTGATGAAATTGCAAGTAATAATAAATCTAAGTCTTCTTCTTTATTCTATTAAATAAAGAAGAAGATTTAGATGTATTATATTATATTTAATTTATTAATTTTTCCTTTAATCTTTAATCTTCTTCTTCACTATCCCTAATAATAATTATCTTAATGCCTTTGCCTAAGCGCATTCATATCTTCTCTGCACAACATATTATGTCAGCAGACCACCTTGCTTTGGGTTTTCCTGGCTTTCGTCGCTTTGTCCAGCCTCCACTCAACCACTTTCAGAGCCAAGCGGCCGTGTCGTCTGCCCACTGCCACTTTAGTCTATATCATATTTTGGGTATAATAATTATAATTTCTTTTATTTAAAACTCAACGACAAAAAATCTGTTGCGACGTCGATAGGTGTAATTAAAAACGTGTGTATACGGGCGCACCAAAGAGGAATTTTACAGTAAAACGGCGATGGATTCAGCTAGTTTGTGATTCCGGCGGCTTACAATATGTACGGTCCTTTCTATTCAATGGTTTCGCTTTCGAGTATAAGATTGATTGAATCTAGTTATTAAAATTACTCGCTAAATCTCGTGCTAACATTCAATGCTAAGTCATTACAATACTTCTAAATTGCAGTAAAAAAAATATCCTGGAAAGGGATCACCTAATTGCATTTTAATAAGAAGAAAAAATCAGTTGTGGGGGCGATAGGTTTAATTAAAAGCGTGTGTTGTATACGGGCGCGCCAAAAAGGAATTTCACAGCAAAATTGTGATAGATTTGGCTAGTTTGCGATACCGGCGGCTTACAATATGCAGACCCCTTTCATTTCAATAGTTTCGCTTTGGAGTATGAGATTGCAATTGAAAGTAGAAATAAATTTGCTATACATAGTGTAAATTTTTAAATTCAATCCTTACAGTACTTACAAACTGCAGTCTTGAATATCGTTAGGTAGTTATATTTTGACGATGTCATGCAAAAAAGTGTCTTCAAAGGGTAAAATATATAAATAATAATTAAAACTGTATCAACAAATAAGCTGTTTGAAATTAATAAGATGTAAATATTATCGATATTTGCCCAGTATCAGTTGTAGCATCGTCATTTACATCTATGAATTATTCAGCTTGCTTGCTGTCTTGGTTCGAAAAAGAACATAAATGATATTTTTTTAAACCCGTTGATATATCAATGTTGAGGCAATATTATTGGGGAATAATTTTCATGTGCGTTCATGTGCTGCATTGCAGTCCAGAAGCTGTCATAAATGGAGTAAAGACAGTCACAAGCGTTTGGACCAATCTCATAAGTTAAATATGCACTACGTATATCTATTCAAATAAAAATTATGTATTTTAGAATTAAAATTACGTTAAAAATAAATTACAACAAGTTACTAATTTTAAATATTAAACACAACATTGGGAATACATATTTGTCTTTCAATAATAATTATTCCGTAGTGAATTGGTGAGCACTTTTCAATCAACAATTACTTTCTCATTTTGTTCGACAACGTGGAGCGCAAATTGCAATTATTGATTCATAGAATCAGCTAAACAAACACTGGCATTGTATGATACATGAACAATTTTACCCGTTTAATGAATGCATAATAATGAGCTACAAATTTAAATCGGTGCATTGAATATTCTGATAAAAGAACGAAAAGATGAATTTCTCTCAGACGGAATTAAAACAACAGACACAGTCAGAATTTTTCTTTAAGACGTAAATAAAAATTTAAAACAATTTATTCAAATAGGTTCGTATACAAATTAATTGAGTTATTTTGGGTAAATACATGTGTCAGAGTAATAAAAATCTTTTAAGTTATCGTAAAACGTATGGTACTTAACCAAGATTTAATAGGTCGCCCTCAGGCTTCTTTTTGCCATATTACAAAGTCCCCATGATGGAATAGCGCATTGTAAAGAACCTCAATGTTTTATTCGCAATTTTGCGATGTTGTGCCAAAATGGAATGTGAAATATTTATTTTCTACGCCTTGGGAAAAATTTTACCAACTCTGCAAAACGTTTTCCTTTTTTCTGCTATTCCTTTGGCACGTGGCGTTCGTTTATGAATATTTTACTGATTTTATGTATTAATTTTAGGGAATAAAATATGTAGTAAATGGCTAGGCATATTCTTAGATAGGTCCAATTTTTAACCGACTTACAAAAAAAGGAGGAGGTTATCAATTCGACCGTATTTTTTTATTTTTTTTTATGTATGTTACCGCATATCTCCGGCGTTTATGGACCGATTTGGAAATTTTTTTTTGCATTCGAAAGAGTAGAGTTCATGTGTGGTCCCATAGAAATTTGGTTCAAGTCTGATCATCCATGTGGAAGATATTCCAGGGAACTCCTCGAAAATCAACGGAATAAGCTCTGCGGTTAAGGTTTAATGATGTATATATCAACTGAATTGTGATTAGATGATGTGATTACCCTTCACAGGACACTGAAAAGGATAAAATAAAAATTTTTGCCAAAAAATAGAACCGACTTCCTCGCTCTAAAAAGTAGAAAATAACTTTTATTTCATTTTTGTTCGAATCTATACAAAGTCGGTGCCTTTATCTATTTACAATTTAACAAGATTTTGCACCGACTTTGTATACATTTCAACAAAAATGAAATAAAAGTTATTTTCTACTTTTTAGAGCGAGGAAGTCGGTTCTATTTTTTGGCAAAATTTTTTATTTAGATTGGCAAGAATTTTGAGTGATTAATTGAGTAGGTGTCTATTGGTTTTTTAACCGACATTGAAAAAAGGAGCAGGTTTTCCATTTGACCGTATTTCTTTGTATGTTACCGCCTGTCGTATCTCCGGCATTTATGGACCGATTTGGATACTTTTTGCATTCGAAAGAGGAGTGTCAATGTGGTTACATAGACATTTGGTTCAAATTTGATCATCCATGTGGATGAAATTCCAGGAAACTCATTGAAAATGAACAGAATAAGCTTTCTCGTATACCTTAGTATAATGATGTATATACTCATTTAACTCTAATTCTGATACTGAATTATGACGAGCCCTGATTCACACAATAAAAAGAACAACATAACTTATAATTTATTTTCGTGCTTTTACATATTTTCAATTTATTATGAATTTACACCGACTTTGAATAGACTTCAACAAAAATCAAATAAAAGTTTTTTTACTTTTTAGTGGAAATCGGTTCTCTTTATGGCAAAAAGTAATTAGATACTATATTGTCTTGATTAATTTTTTTTCTTAAATATTTGTATTTTGTAAATTCCTAAACTATTTTAAGAACATGTGAAAAGCACTAAGAAAGGCCCTTGTTAGAAACTTGTGAAGGTGAAATTAGAACGGTTTAGGAAAATAGGAAAAATTTTGTTATTTGAGGTAAGGTTAAACGAGGAAATGGTTCAAGTAATGTAAGAAGGAGCCGCCTATTAGAGTCCCTTATATAAATGAGGGAAATAAATACAAAGAAAGGTACAGTAGTGTAATGGAGTTTCTAATAGGATGTTTGATGGATGGTGTTACCCAATTTTGTTTACTTAGTTTAACGTTTTATGCGAACCGTTGTATTATGTGTAGGTACACAATTAAATTATTATTTTTTTATATATTATTAATGAAAATGACTTTAATAGTATAGGGCAGTTTAATGGAGTGCACATGAGCAATCTTGACGTTTAGAAATTCATAAATCTATTGCTTACATTTGAAAAGGAAGTGCTTCAAAAATAAATATGTAACTTATATGAGCCTCCAGTGTCCTCCTTACATACGATGAATTGATTTTTTATATTTATTAGAAAATTATAAGCATCTAACCGTCACCATATGAACCTGACTCAATTCATGCAGAATATTTGTATGGCATGACTTTGCCTTTCGCACGAGTTTAGCCTAATTCATGGATTTTTATGGAAAAGTCAGAGCTTTGTATGCCGTGCGAGTTTTTCCCAATTCATAGATATTTTAATAGCAAAGGTCTTTTCCTATGCCCATAGCGTGTCGAAGCAATGATGGGCTCCCTTGAGAGTCCTTAACACATACTTACCGAGGTTGCCGAGGGTGTGCTGTCGTGGTGGTATGTTGACAGATGCCGAATTGTCCCCGCCATTCTGTGGATTTTTATATTACCGGCCACATCGTAATATAATATTTTTGTATAGTTTTTGGATCATAATTATAAGTAATAAATTATTTTAAACTGTTAACTTTTTTAATGCGTCTGTCTCCTTTAAAAATAATAACAAAACATATAGCAGTTAATAAATAAATAACTATTATTATTTTATTATGATGAATTTACATGAATTATAGTACGAGCATACTTAAAACAACGCGAATAAAAAAATAAAATAATTTTTAATTTAATTTATATAGAGATGAAAGAATCAGAATGTATTAATTATCCCCCAGACCTCAATGCTCTAATAATGCTCGTATTTTCAGCGAATGATCAAATAACGTTAAATAAGTTAGTAACGAGAAAGGATAAAGGGATTATGGGATCATCTTTATACCGCCGATAATCCTAATGCGCCTCCTACAAAGATATATTATTAAATATTTTGATCAAAATAGCTCGTAGTTTTTTCATTATTAAAAATACATTATTATTATTTTAATAACGTATTAATTGCTATATATAAATGGCAATAATCAGTTAGTAGTAATTGTGTAAATGGTCACAAACTATCAACAGACTGCAACGCAAGCGAATTCGATTTACGCGGGAGTTTCTCGATCACCATGTGCGTTTCGTAGCGCTACGTCCTCGCTCACGAGTCACGACGGCTCGCGTAGCGGACGCCCGCGCGCGACTGCCGCAGATCGCCTCGCCCGCGCCCCGCACTTCGCACTGTAATGATTGACAAAATATTTCACCTGTGTTTTCTTAGGCAGCAAAAAGCATTGGTAAACAACTGACCAGGAAGCACACACGTGTGCCTTAACGTCAACTATGATTGACAACGCAAATTACTTTGACTTAATGCGCCGTTATCGTCAGTTCCGCTTACGGCGATAGATATAAAGACGCATATCAATTTTATTAAGGAATGACCATCAAGTATTAAATGTCCACTTCAATAAACGGTGGCGTTATATTACTCTTTATAGGAAAGAATTTCTCGGTCATAAATCTGTCGTATTTCTCATATTTTATGTTCTCTCGGAAAAGGCGCATTATATTTGAATAAAGGTGTTAAATAAGCGTGCTGAACGTAAATTGTCCAAATTCTTGGGACGCCCAAAGAGAGGAATTAGGGCGTCAGTTGTTAGATATGCGTGTTCAACCTTTTATATTAGGATTTAAAAACGTGTAGGTGTGACTAGGGTCAAATATAAGAGTTTGTGCTCCACATATAAACTTATTTATGTACATATGTTTTTTATAAATGTATAATAAAACACGCATAAATTGTAGAAGAAAGTGGACAAAAATTCATTGTGTTACTTCGTTTAAAAGTCACAATAAAAAGAATAAGATGTGTACAGTCAGTGATTTTTTTATTTTGAGTGATTGTAACATTGACGAAATATCTAAACAAAAAATGAATGATTGGTTCCCCTAGCAAATAAAGTGCGGAACCCAAAAATATCACGTTCATAATTCAACGAAATTTACTACTTTATATTTAATTGAACACTATAAAATAAACACGCGTCGCTGCACCACAGAGAAACTGCACGACACTGTAACATTGTAAGCCGGTCGTTATGCGTTGTTTGCAAGCCGAGCTAATTATGTCAATAACATAATTAGTCAACTTGCATGAGCTTCAACATTTTACAACTATTAACGTAACCGATAATATGACAAGACGTTAAAGACGTTCAATACGCAATAAAGACCGCACTAACGCGATATTTTTGTTTGTTTATCTGTTTGTGTTTTGGAATTGATCTTCGCATGTACTGGACAGGATGTATAAATTCTTTCAGTGAAGCTGATAATACACAGACTTTTCTATTTTGTTTATTAGTTAACATCGTTTACAGCTAGTCAATTACGACTGTTAAAAAAATATTATACACAATATGCAAATTCATTTTCGCTCTCTTAGGAAAGCAATATATTTACCCGAGCATGTGACGTCCTTTTACATTGATTTCATCCACGATAACAATAATTTAACACGAACACCCGACACAAAGAAAGTAAAACATGAAAAAAATATAATTAGAACAGGATATTTAATACATCACGATTCATGAAACAAAGAAAAGATTTTTTAAGGAGACTTTTTTCATATGTTTTGTTGCTTCCTTTTTCTAATAAATATTCAACTGGTATATCGATATCGGCACGCATTTTGAATGCTTCATATTATTTATATTTCTTGGAAGGACACGAATATATTACATTTCACGTGTCGAGCGTATATTTTCATTTAAAAAGATTATTCTGGAAGCGTGCAGGGGAAACCGCTTATGCCATATTTTATTTTTGTTGAAGAAACGGAAATTTATATTAATCTTCCGTCGTAGTAACATGTTTAGTTTTATTATAATATATTTAAATTTTATTGTACTTGATTTTGAATGTTAATCGAGGATTAATTCAGTAGGAATAGTCTCAAAATGCTCTGGCATTTAATCCTCTAGAATAATGCCACTATAGAAGTGTTATAAAAACCAAAAAACTTTGAAAAGGGCCGTCGAAGGCCCGTATTCTCTCTACATTTCTATTCTGTTCCTCTCCTCTTTAACCAAACAAAGTACCTACAAAATATCCCTTCTTGAATTATTATTTGTATAATAAAAAGTACATTATAAAAAGAAAAAATGGTTTCCCGATGGGTTATATCATTTCACTGGAGCGAAACGGCATATATCATAAATAGTCACTTTCTCGGGAGTCAGTTATTGATAGTGTATATGCCCCAGGTGTTTTCAATGATTGAGATATTATGTGAAAGTGAAGCTTACTTGGGGACAGGTGTACGTAAAGATTCATATAAAAATTATTGATCATTCTCATTTAACTCAACTTCGTGGTTCTTTTTAGTATTAGTGTGCAAAACAACTCTATTTGAATTACTTAAACATTTTACTATAAGATACGTTTTAGAACGATATCTTCAATAAAAACATTTTAAATTAGTGCTTTTTAACGTAATTACAAAAAATATACCCTCTACATTTTGAAAGTGTTCTTCTAAAAACGTTCCTTAGAATTCAAACTTACGTCTAATGTGATAGATATCTAAAGAGAGTTTGTATTTGAATACAAGATCTGATAACGCTGTAAATTGTAAATAGGAACGCTGCGAGGGTAAGATTTCTCATCTAAAATAGACACGATCGAGAAACACGAGATCGAGAGATAAGACATTCTAAGCGCAAAATAATATATCACATTCCTATTATTTTATTAGGATTTATAAAATGCAAATGTTTTTCTTTTTTATACAAATGTGTTATGTGTAAGGCTAATTATTTGTAGGGTGTTTAAGGTGATGGTGGTTCTGACCTACGTGTTAATGCAATGATCATTAGAAATTATAAAAAAAAATGAGTAACGATTTTGTTTCTTTTTGACTGAGCGAAGCGAGGTCTCAGAGGCGAGATGGCCGGGCGATTGCATGTTTGTATGTAAATATGAAATCTTTGTCCGATGACAACTCAGCGACCACTACATTTTGTAGAAATAATAAAATAAAGAAAAATCTTGAGTACAAAAATGAGCGAAATTGGTGGGGGAAACGAAGATAGCGAGGGTGATTTTCATATGAATATAGTCGGGTGTGGTATCAAATGAAAGTTCTCGATTTATACATTACTACGCGAGATCTAGCTCGTGACGAACCACTAGTATTTTAGTTTTTAATGTACTTTAAAATCACCAGTTATGTTTAAACCGGCTTCCAAATGACGATTTTCAGTTCGACTGTATGTCTTTTTATTACATTAAATTATCCAAATTTAAATAAAAAAAACTTTCCGTCATAAAAATATTCTATAAAAGTGCATAACCAACATTCATCCCTCAACAGTCATTTATTTATGATTTCATATACCTTATTAAGAGCACTTTGTAACATGTGTAGCCAACATAAAAAGGCCACAAATAGGATCTAACTTTGATATTAAGTATTAACGAGTTCTGTATATGACTCTTATGTATTTAATTTATATCACATTGATAGTTATATTAACACTGACTTCTTCACACAGTACTGTACTGATTTTATAGAAATTTAAGTGTGTGCTCTAAGTTGAAATGTAGCACTTCAACTCAAGGCACAACATAACATAAATCGAAAAGGATCTTTTTGATATGACGTTTAATTTCCTGAAAGCCTTAATATGAAGCTTCATACTCAAATATTATCTAATCATAAGAGTATTACATACATATCAAACTGATAGCTTTTTTTAAGTCGGTTAGAAATGTTCCGTGACAGCGGCAATCATAAGAAAAGTCACTACCTGTTGCAGGGTGGAGCTTATCGTCGAGAATGGCCTAGTGTCGTTTACAGCGATGCTAGGCACGCTATCTTTTGTTTATCTAACAACTTTGTTACCATCGCGTGCGACCTTGCTCCTGCTAACAGCCAAACCCAGGCAAATATTATTTCTTCAATGGGTCTCTTATAGTTCTACGAGTGGAGGGTTCAGATGTTGAACTTTATGTGTATAACAAAATAAAGTATTCTCAGAACGTTTTACAATATTATTATACTCGTATATTTAAAGTTAATAATATCAACCTATTATATTTGTGAAACTATTCAATTTGTTCCTACTAGTTTACTAATATTTAATAATCATATTTGAATAAATTATTCTCCTGTCTCAGACTGGGTTGTCGTATAATTTAATAGTAGTGACATGAGAGTGACATAAATTCTCTTTGTGCTATGATAGTACTATCATATTACTACAAAGAGAATATCTGTCTACGAAAAAGCGTGGCAGCGCAATCCCGATGTGATGTTTAAAAATTCGTTTTTCGCGGTATATGGGAGATTTTTTCTTTATTTTATTTCTACTCTGAAAAGATTTATCGCACTGAATTTCATTCTATTACGAGTATGATGAAATATTCCACCTTAATATGTTATGATACTCGGACAAATGCGTTAATATCAAACTCCTAATCAATCCTGAATATTAAAATTATTTGAGCATACGGAGGAAATAGGAAGTATAAATTGTTATTGGTATCGTGGTTTGCGCACCACGGCACTTAAAACTGATCTATTCTTGCCACAAGTATGTACTTTGGTTATGTACTGGATGCGTATTTATCTTGCGTCGGTAACGTTTATTTATCCAATAAATACATTCGTAAAATTAATTGGACGCTAACCGTTGAAATAAACATAAGTCTAATTAATACGATGCCAATAGCTGCGTCGATATTTAGATTGTTTATGAGTGAACTTTATAAAGTTTGTGTGTTTGAGTAATTCACCGATACGCTCTTTGTTATTGAAAGGGTTTTAATGCAAACATGGGAATGGGAAATCCATTATAATGTGAAGAGCTTTGTAATTAGGCCCCGTTTATAGTGCTTGTATTGACTTATATATAATCTTAGTTTAGAATTCTCCTTTTCTTAGTTCCCGTCGTTAATGAAGCGACAATCCCGCCCACTCGCCGGCTTACGTTGCGGAGGTGGACTGGATGTGGTGTTAACGTGACGTCAAATGACTTTCAAAAAAGGTTTATAGTATTTGTAAGTCGATTGATATTAGTTAATTTAATTCCTTAATGTAAGCTCAATTATTAAATGAATATTACTTTATTGCACACAATACATAAACAACAATACAACAACAATAGATACTTTAGCCTTATCGCTAAAGAGCGATCTCTTCCAGGCAACCTAATGTAGTAGAAAGAATTAACAAGAAATTTTTACGTGGTGCAAAGTCAAAAAATTGCATAATTAAGAAAACTGCATAACGGTTTTTCTTTTTCTCTGAAAGACCAGCATCTTGTTTGTGAACTCTCGTGGCAGTAACTTTTTGCTAAAAGTTACTTTCATCGTAATGAGAATTGCATGAAAAAATCCATCTTTATTCGAAGACTGAATGTATTATTACTTATTGGTATTTATTGCTTATCAAATTTATTTTGTCGAGATAGATTATGCATACAACTTCAAATCTAAATACCGCGAGCATTATTTGCTCGTGTTATCATAAAAGCGCCACAAGTAAGTTGGCCGGTAAAGTAACAACAAACATCGAGTGGCCTGAAGCGAAGCATCAGAGCGGTGAGGCGGAAAGAGGTGGCAACTGGCAACCAGGTCGGCTAAATCAAACAACAAGGGCCAATCGTTTTTGCATGTGCCACCGAACCACGATCCCTGCTTAGTGATCCGAAAATTCAATACAAACGCAAGGGAATTGGAATTCATCAATTCACATTTTAATGTTCATTTGTTAACCAGCCAAGCTTGTAATGCATATTTTAATAAATGCTAACTGACCCGGCGAAAAGCCTTTGACTCAATAAATTTAAAATTGTTAAACCAAAAAAATTGGATTGTCAAAACAAAACATATAAGAGTTTTTCCCCGTATAGATTTTTAAGTTTTGTTATTTTGCTCTCCGATATGATGAATTAATATTTTTTTGAATGGATAACAGCTATTAGGTAAAAATTTTAATATAAATGAGGATTTCCACGTTGTAAATATTTCCAAAAAGCACAATTGTTATGATATTATTATATTATATAGTGCAGATAGATATGGCGAGTGTAGATAGTAGTGTGTAGTAGTATAAAAACTTGTGAAAAGACAAACTTTTAAGGGTTGATTTTCGGTGTGCATTACTGACGTCTCGGCGAAAGTGTTCCATAAAGTAATAAAACGATAGTAATTATAAGCAGTAATTACAGTCATATTCAACGGAAAGATATAGGCATATCGTGTAGTTCATTGCCTCGGAATCTTGTTTATCTTTAAAATTTCATGTTTCCTTATACTATCAATAAACTTTAATACAATTATGAGGACATAACAATTATTATATAAAACATGCCAAATAATCTTTTATTGTAATAATAAATCATAAGATATATAAGATATTTCAATAAACACATCATTCATTAAATATAATTAAATAACTCAGCATAAAATAGAGGTGTGTTAAAACATTACCTTGTAAATATAGTAACAAAAGCATTTGACACGAAAGGTATGCATGCCAGTGACAGTTTCCTTTGTAGCCATCATTCCTTTTTAATTTTATTGTCAACTGACGAGAAATGACTTTGCCAGTATACAGATGGTATACATTATTTAATTTGTTATTCTTCTGTTTTGTATCAAGATTCAAGGTACAAACATTACAAGCATTTTTAGGTCACTTCAGGTTTCAAATTATATTGTCTATAGAGCTAAATAAAAATCTGAAAAGGCTATAGCGTAAAATTGGCTATTTTATAGAGATATTTAATAGGATAAGATACATTGATTAGAGGAGAAAGCTGAATAAGTTAAAAGTCTACTCCGTTTTTAAATGTTATTATAAAACGATGAATTTGCATCGCATCGCTAGGTCTATAAATTATTAATATAATTGGTCTCTGCGGTAAAACTTAAAGAACTTAGCTAACCTATAAGAATAACTAATTTATTCACGTTTCCATTTCGTTTAAAATATACAGAATATTTTAAACGAAATGGAAACCAATTTTGTACAGATACATCTTCAAGTGAATTTTATCGATACTTTTATTATTATTGAATAAGGAATGATTGTTTTAAAAATAATTTTTATTTTTATTGAGACATGTGATTATGACTTGTACTTAAGCTAGGAAGCGGCAGAAAACCAATTACCTCCCTACCATGTGGGGTGTAGAGTTGTTTTTATTTATTTGTTCGTTATTTTTAGATTCCTTTAGTTAAAAACAACATATATTCATAGAAGAATATATGTTGTTTTGTTAGTGAGAAAAAAAAATCAATGCGTTTTTTAAAAAGAACACATAACAAACTGTCTTCTCCTTAAAAGAGACAATACGACAAATGTTAACGGACATATTCTTAATTTTATATACAGAAGTTAATTAAGGTTAAAATAATAAAGTTACTTGTTAAAGAATAAATCGTAATTGGAAAGGGTTACTTTTACGTAATCCTTCAGTATAAAAAATCTACAATAATAATCTTCAACAAACCATGTTACCAGTTCCGTATCCAAAACTTTATTTTTCTTTCCATTCATGTCGTCTCCAAACTGCTGCGTCTTTGAAATTGTTTGTATTCAGCGTACAAATATTGTTAAGTTATTAAAATCGTACATTTATAAAATTCGTACCGGGTCATGTTTACGAAGTACTCTACGTGAACGACGCTCCGGTGGATTGTCGTGTTTCATATAAGGCCTAATTTATCATCCCTACGTGAAATTTTGTCCAATTAACAAAATTAAAGTATTTAAAATGCAAACAACCTAATATTTATGTTTGCGTTCTATATTATGCCGTAATTATAATAATTGTAAATTGTAGCGAATTAGTTTATTACTACGAAATAATGGTTGTATGATTATCAAATGGTACACTTGAATAGCGTAAAAAGATATTATACAAGATAGGATTGCTCTTAAAAGTTCGGCTCGTTTTCAACCGAATGCTCACTTTTGTCTTTAAGAATGAGGATAAATTAATAATAAGAAGCCGTCGAAATGTTCTAAAAGTTGCCTACTTATTGCAACTCGTCTTTTTAATGCTATTATAAGATCCCTCGTTTTCTGAATATAATGCCTAAACATTTTTTATAATTATGATACTATAATCACTTTAGCGTACGTAGCGTTTAGTATACCTTTCAATTTCACGTTTTTAACACCTTACAAAAACGTTTAGTCCTTGACACCATGAAATCATCATTGATATTTACATCAAAAATTACACATTACAAGACAAATATATATGATAGATAAAGTGATTTGTTATAATAACTTTTTGCCAAAAAATAGAACCGACTTACAGTAAAAAGTAGAAAATAACTTTTATACTATCTTTGTATATAATTTCCAAATCGGTCTATAAATGCCGGAGATATGCGAAAGTCGATAAAAAATATAACTAAAGATATGATTCTAAATATTTATTAGTCTTTAATCTGGGTCTGAAATAAAAATATTCTAAACCTTTAGGCATTATACTTTGTTACTTTCAAAACAGCTAAGTAGTTTTTGCGTGATTTAGTAACAAACATATGGACGTTAAACATGAAGGCATATATGGTATGTCTTCATGTTTATAATGGTCAAAGTACAATAAAACCAAACCTACAACATTTTTATCCTCGAAAAAAAAGTAATTCCAATAATGCATACGTTATAAACACGAAAATAATAGGTCATACCGATATCGGGGCTGGCGGTGTTCGTGACATTTACAGAAGAATTAGATTTACTGCCGTTGAGTTCGGCCTGAGAATGTTTGACTTATTACAAAGAAAACGTCTGAAATTCTAGTTCAGGTTATGGAGCTTTAGGTCTGATATTGCAAGCTGACATTGTTTTATGCTGTACGCAATCTTAAGGTGGCTTAGTAACCGCCTACACTATCGCGCGACTATCATGCAAGATACTGAATGTTTGCCGGGTGTAATTTGACCACACCTTAAACAATTATAAGCCAGGTTTTGATATTTTCTATCTAATTTTGGCATAATTTAATTATATGTTACGCCAAAAGATAAGTGTGAACATAAACTTAAGATGAGCCGGATAATGTTCAGTTTATGTTCTAGGTTCGGCTTATGTCTGTTTCTTCGGGTTTTAGCCTAGCGGTCGTAGGCTAAATCTAAGTTTAACCCGGTGGCTAAACATGAAAAAAGAAAAGTCTACGTGTCTACGAAAATTTCTACGCGACCACACAAATACTCCACTGAATTGAATACAAAAAGAGTTTTCCAAACCGGTCCAAATGTCGGAGATAAAAAAACAACGATTGAATTAAAAATCTCCTCCTTTTTGGAATTCGGTTAAAAAGTTTTTAACCGACAACCGACATTATATTAATAGTAAGTACAAAAGGTCTCAAGGGTAAAATTATTCATAATGTATCTTAATTACTTTAAAAATATCAATTTCAAATTGCCTTATTAATAATTGTAGCATAATGCTTCCAAACTTTAAAGCTTACGCGTGCTTTTAAACAATAAATACAATAAGTACCAAAGTAAAGTATCAGAGAGTATATTTTGTATCATATGATAAATTAATTTGAACCAAACTCCATCTCGTGAAAACGAATGCATTCTTGTGAAGTCGTAGCAAAACTCTCAAAAGACGTTGGATCTTTCAGGAAAGCTTCGTAGTTCCCTAGTTTCTCACTGAAACATCTAGATGGCGCTGGTGCACAAAAGATATTTTACGAGTAAGATTTGTAGAGTGCGCATCTTTGTCGGCTGTTAGGTGGATAATAACCGAATACTGATATTATATATTCATATGTTTTAGATTAAAGTTTCCAATGCGTTCCACTTTAATAGTTATAAAATTATATAGCACTTAATGCAGTTTAAAGAACATATCCCATGCCAAGTATATTTAATTCGTTATGCATTATATTCACGGACTATATACGAGTATATCTAATCATAGAAAAGTTTCAAAGTAAAACGCTTGTTATGTACAGACAAATAAATAAATAACAAAATATTAATGAATTCATGCATCAAATGAATAATAAAAATAATTCTGAATCCAATTTGAAAATCGGTTAATTATATAACTACAAAACAAGCATTAGAAGGGAATCGTAATATAAAAATTAAAAAAAAATCTTAAATTACCAGAAGCTAATTTTACAGTGCTGTGATAGCCAATAAATTATGTAGGGAGGGTGAGGGGCACCTCATTTTTTCCACTTTAGCCGATCTCAGCAAAGTGCTGGCAATTGTTGTAGAAGGTTGTATATCAGTCAATGTCCGCTGGACGTTTAAATTGTGACTTAATTTATTGTTTCTAATTCGTATCCTGTTATTGAAAACAGTATTAATGTTATTTTTAAACACTTTCAAATGTAAACGCCCTTAATTGTCCATAAAGATTTAAAATAAAAGTGGGATCTACTATCGTCTATCGCAGACGTATCACAGCAATTTTTTAAATTAATGGCATATTTCAAATTCAATACACTATGAAACTTGGCTCTTGAGCACGTTTTCTCATAGACTAGAGTACTTGAATAATCCCATAATGATCAATCACCGTTTACACGGCCGATATCGTGAGGGCTTTTCAGTTAACTGTCCGCTGAAAACTATTTACCGATTGTAATGGATTGTTTTGATAAAAACTGATGATCGAAGTTTTGGAACTGTGCCAATTGAAATTATGACAATTACACTTATCCAAAAGTATCACTTTAAATAGAGTCTTAATGAATGCAAATAATTTGAGTGGATCTGCCATTAATTTTACAGTTACAATTAGGGTTCAGTTATTAATGTTCAAATGCCGACTGTTCTTTTATCATTAATACATTTTTCATCAGCATTTTCAAAGCTCAGTCATAATATTATCAGCACGTGTTACTTCTTCATAAATTTGCAGACTTAGTGGGGTTCACGGACCTTAATAAATTTATCCACGGCCTAACGCGTTTACCCAACGGGTCTTATTATAATAATCCTAACGCTACACACTATCTTTCATAAGATTTTGTAACCCTTTGTTACCTATTTTTTTCATATCCCGATACAATTGTGACCATAATCAGTTTAGTTATGTATTTAATATTTATTAATAACCTAAGACTAATAAGGTAGCTGAAGAATTTGTTTGTTTGTTTGGTTCTCTTTCAGAAACTACTGGTCACATTTGAAAAAAGAGACATTTTTTATTAGAAAGACTCGAGGAAGGCTAGAACATTATGCTACGTGAGCGCAGCCGCGCGGAACAGCTAGCTACAAAATTTAACAATAATTGGATATACATATTGTCACTTCTTGATGCAAATGAATATAAAATCTTATATATAAAAATGAATCGCAAAATGTGTTGGTAAGCGCATAACTCAACAACGACTGGACCAATTTGGACAATTCTTTTTTTTTAATGTTCGTTGAAGTCTTGAACTTGGTTTTTACGGCGAGAAAAATTCGAATAATTACCGGGTCCACGCGAGCGAAGCCGCGGGCGGAAAGCTAGTATTTAATAAAAAATGGTATAACATAATAGTCTCCGATGTTTTAACGCATTGAACAAATATAATAATGTTTATTTTGACACAAGTTGAACGATTGAAATGAATCTCTTTACTATCAATGTTTCTTTTGTTTCAAAACGGAATTAAAAAAACAAGGGTCGTTGTAATTAATTAAATAGTCGAAATCCGCGAAGGAATAAAAATGTCACGAAGAGGCTCTGAGTGGCTCATTGCTGTCGACTGTGACACCCAGGATTAGTAAGAATGAAACAGTACGAAATATTAAAATTGAACTTGCAAAAATAATTTCACTTATTTAAATCGGGCTAGCTTTAGCCAGATTTGGTCCTCGTTATCTATGCAAACCAATTCCGAAATACATTATAAAGTTGTCTTAATTTGGATATTATTTCTAGTTACAAAGGGATTTTGCCATATCAGCATAATGGAAAAAATATATGATGAGGGGAATCTGCTGATATTTAAATTATGTAAATGTTTTAATTGTATACATTTTCACGTCTCGTTTTTATGTTGTTTGAATTGCATTGACTATAATAATAAATAATGTCCAAAAGTAACATATGATTCAATTAAAGTAAAGACTTTTAGAAAGGCAAAACTGCACAACCCTCATCATCGTTACTGCCAAATAGCCTAAGCAATGGACACGGAATAACTCGTGAATTCCTGTGTAACTGAAACTGTTGGTACCTAGCTATACTTTGTTTAGAACTTGAATACTGGATTGGAAGTGCAGCTGTCAGTACCATAGTTTGCAATTTTGTATTCAGTTTTAATATTTGTTTATTTTTTATCAAAAACTGAATTGCTTTACCATTAGTGAGGTCTTGTGTCACTCACTGTAGCGTTAAAGTTTTAACATCAAGTTAGTGTATAATATTTAATTTTATGCGCATTTTAACTTCATCTGCTTATGAATTTTAAATGAGAACAATTCTATCACTATTGATTCGAATATTTAGAAAATCTCCCAGCCCCTAGATATGAACATATTTTATTTCTATAAAATATAACAAATGCGTCGATTGGCTGATGAATTCAAATAGAAAATCTCTTTGTATAGTTTTAATTCCAGTGTACGTTAAGTATCTAAGTAGATTACATTTCTCCCAACAATGAAAACACAAGAAAAGGTCGAACAATGCGTGCTACAGAAACTTTCTAATCTTCACTGCCAATCGGCTTTTCCTTACTTTCAAAGTATATCATTTCTTCAGTACTGAATTCTGACGAGAAAGAAATAGTGAAGCTAACCACATAAATTTGAACGTCTTCATTCAAACTTGTCGTTCGTTGCGGCTATGAATAGTGTTTGGACAGATTGTGTCCAAAACTTTGCCCATCTAATCCAAACCATTCGTCTATGTGATTATTTATTGAAGGAAACTTGAATGAAAACGCAAACTCAGAATCTCTTTGCGAAAGTCTTTTCATTTTAAGATAGTTTTCACTGGAGTAAATGTGAATTTTACATTCAAATCCTTTGATAACATTAATTTTATCCTTTTACTTTGAGTTTGCATTTTTCGGTATTAATTTTAAAAGTTTCAGCTATATAATTTTCAAATGTTGCTGTTCTGTTTATAGCTTATTTTACGTATCTAAAGTAAAGAGACAATTGGATACTAATCTATGCAATCTATACATCAAAACACATTCATGTATCGTGTGTCCGAACCTGAAAAACCTCTTAACTCTTTTAACCCATCGAAAATGGAAACAAGTAAGGAGGTTTTGGGAGATATTCGAGTTAACCAAAGCCGTTAAAAGGGTAAGGCCGAAATGGCCGTCAATCTGATATGAGAAGTAAATAAATAACATCGTTAAGATCCAGTGCGATAAACTCATGAATTTGGAAAGTGTGAATAACGTCAGAATGGCGATATAAAATAATTAATTGGCGCCATTAATTTTTCATGATTAGAATAATAAAATTACAGCTTTGATAACCTATTATATGACCTAGACTAGTTGACCGCTCGTTCTATTCACATGAAGTTTGACCATAAGTGAAAGTATTATTGTTTTAAAATATGAATAGACATTTCATTATCACTCTAGAAAAAATTAGGAAAGTTCATCATTCAATTATCTTATTAGTCACTGAATGTGAATTTTAAAGAGAAGAGTGAGTTATTTCGATGTGTTATTAATAAATTACATAATAATTTGTACTTAATCCAAATTCTATAAATGCTATTATATCATTTTCATATTTTTAGAATTGATTGTTTAATCTTTATGAATAAATATTAAATATTATATAAAAGACATCTACCATTGAGTTAATTAAAAAAAGTAATCGGTTCCGATAATATAATTTAGTAATGAAATATTGAATTTTAAATCTTATTTACATATATACATCAATTTATTAGTTAGGTAATAAGCCTTATATAAAATACTAAGCATAATTGTATGAGTTATTCAACTCGTACAATTTTTCGTAAAATTTTCCCCTTAATAACATTTTTCTTAAAACACTTTTTGCAGCGATTGCAATTCGCAGATGGTAATGATGTAGACGTGGAAAGTAGATGTAATATGAATTTTTAAACAAGTGAGAGCCAATTCGATGGACTTAATAATGTAGGGAGCTGTGTCAGGCGACCGGGGGACGCTTCTGAATTATGAAGGCCTTCGTGCTACAGTTTTCATTCGCTGCACGAAATCTGTGCTCTCTAGCAAGAGTAAATCATCGAAATTGAGCACCAAAACATTACGTAATGTCTCCCTAGATAGGAAAGTTTTAATAATATTTTACTTATACTATAACGTAGAAAATAAAACCCTTTTAAAGGGTTTAGATAATGTTTACGATTATAGTCATTTCCAGTTCACAGAAATGATTTTTAGTATGGCAAAAATAGATTTTTAATTTATTATCCATACAGTACCTTTGATTGAGTCACAATGTTGTTTTTATGTGATATGCGGATAATGATTTTCGTTATCAGTGATAAAGTTTCAATGTCATTATGTTGTTTATATTCGTTGCGAGACGAGATTATTTTCTTTAAGTTATACTTAGATACTACTAATTGAAATGTAATTTTTTCGACGCTCATTATCCTTGCATATACGCGCATCATAAATTTAACAATTACTTTAATATTCAATGTTTTGCAGTGAATCAATTATCAATTATGAGTCGAATGATAATGCAAATAATTAATAACCTGTGTATAGAATTTACTGACCAAAACTACAACGGTGTAAGAATTGCATGGAAAATATGCTTTTGCTTTTAAGTTCCTAATACTAAAAGTGTTATTGTCCCTTCAAAAGTCTATATTCATTTAAAATAAAATTTCTCTAAATAAAGCCTTTTCGTTACTATTCGTATTATGTTGCTTCAGCAGTTAACAAATATTTTAACACTATAAAGCGCTTGCATCCCTGGAGGATGTTAAAAATTCACATCTTTCCCGGTTCAATGAAATGGCTTGCAGTAACAATATCGAAACAAAGCTTTTTTCAATTTCAGCTGATTCGTTTAGTATCCGTGGAATTTCAAATGCCTAAAAGGCTTCAACTTGATAAAAATAAAGTTTCAAATCGAAAAAATATATTGTAAAATATTCCTCTGGAAATAAATAAATTTCGATGCCTATAAATGAATTATTTGAAACTAGTAATTTAATACCTAGTAGGTACTATTTAAAACATTTATTTCTTGTAAAGATTTTTATTATTTCGCATCTTCTCTCTATATTCAGCAAAAATAGTTTTTATCACAATAAAAGGAAAACATACTTTTTCGAGAGAGTTAGCTCAAAAGTGCTCTTAAAAGAACACCGTTATAACCACAAGAAACTTTTATATAAGTATAGATAACATTTTGATACTGCATAAGTCCAAGCGAAGTGTAGATTGTGGATTAAGCAGAGAACGTGAAGTTCAAGTCGACTGCGTTTGCTTTCGCCATTAAGGGTTGGGCTGCATTACACGAGCGTGGGCTGGCATAATATGTGATCATGACGTACATACTGCACCCTAGCAAAGACATAGCTTGATGCACAACTAAATTAATTTAATAACGGAGTAAATAACCAACCATAATGAAAAGGTTGAGAATTGAAATAGCGACATAAAATATTTATAAATGTTTAAGTTTTTTCATAAGCATTTTGTGTGTGTTTCAAACATTTAAGAACTTTTAATTGCATATGATATAAATTTTAAAATGAAAACGCAACTCACATGAGCTACGCAAAACTTTTCCTAAAATAAATAAATGAGCAGAGACGAAAGGCCGTTTTATATTTGTACATATCGCATGTAAGTTTGTTTACTTTGTTGTTATTAAGGAACTAATAATATAAAGCTGAAGAGCCTGTCTGTTTGCGTGCGCTAATCTCAGGAAGTGCTGGTCTAATTAGAAATACTATTTTTATAATATATTTGTTAAAATATTTGATTATATAAAAACAAAAATTTGACTTTTCGATTGTTTGTTTCAATTGAATGGGCTCCGAACTACTGGGCCGATTTGGAAGAAAGCACAGAGATTCTTTGAAACCCGAGGAAGGACATAGTTTTTATCCCGGAAATTCTACTGGATCGGGAGATATACGCGGGTGATACCGCGGAGCCCAACTAGCACATGATAATTTTAATAGATAGGTATATTTTTTGAAACAGTGCATTTGCAAAAGATTTCAATGGGACTTACTGGCTTTTAAGTATAAAAAAAACAACTGAAAAGCTTTTTCTTCTAGGATTCGAACTTAACAAATTTGCGACATATGTTATACATGAGGTACTTGCTTCTGCGAATAGGTAGGGCAAACAGAAATTTTGTTACCTCGTTACGTGCTAGGTACGTTTATTTTTTCACGCAAACTACAGAAAACCTTTCTTATATTTCGTATTTGGGGTAGCATTTCTTTTATTCTCCGTATTTCCAATTTATAAGTTCAAGCGCGATAAAAATCGAGGAACGTGGGTAAGAATATACAAACATCTAAATATGTCATCTAAATAATGAAGACAGTTATTTCTTAAATGTTTTGCGCCTTTTGGAATATTATCAACCTACATAATTGACAACCTAACCATCACATCAATACAACCTAAATAAGTTTGGAAAAAAGGTTTTTTTCATGAAATTTATACTGTATTGTTTTCATGTTGTAGTAGTCGTATCTCTGAATGCATAATTTTTAATTACCTTGCCTCGAGTGCAATAACAATGTTACAAATGGTTTATGCTAAGGTGTAATTAAATTAGTTTCATTGCGAGGCGACCTTAATTCCTACGATTACATTCAGAGTTTCTATTCTTACGAATCATAGAACAAAAGTATGAGAAAGCAACTGCAAATAAATGAATGTTAATAATCGCTTTACAAGAAATAATTTCAGTGCTCAGCCGGCGGAATAATGACTGCCATTCATCTGTTATTGCAAATGAACCGTTAACATGTGCTCGTGTTTCAATGACGAACGAGATCAGAAGTAGTCTTTTTTAGAGTTTCGTACCTAAAAGGTAAAATCGGGATTATATTAGTAAGTCTCCGCTGTCTGTCTATGGCCAGGCTGTATTTCATATACCGTGAAAGCTAAAGAAAACGAAAGGAAGCTATAATTTTCACAAAATATATGTCTATTGCCGCTATAACAACGAATACTAAAAATAAAAAAAGAAATATTAAGGACTTAAACTCTATAAATATAAACGTACGTGTTCCTTTTCGTATTTCTTGCTTTAATATTAATAACACTAAGAGGTACATGCTGAAAATTGTTTTTTTTCGAATATTAAGTTCTCTATTACCCTTAAAAATAAATAATTATAAATAAAATTTTAAAGAGGCTCCCATAACAAATATGATGTTCTTTTATTGTACGGAACCCTGTCGCGCGCGTATCCTACTCGTATTTGGCTGTTTTTTATATATTTATAAAACCGATTATAAGTAAATAAAATAAATAGTCGTCAACAAATACAATGTCGGTAATAAATTTATTCCACTGTGTATTTGGTTAAATAAAAATATCCGAAACATGCGGCAATAAATAAATTGAATAAGAAATATGAAAATTCAACGAAATAGGTCATTGAGATGCTCTGCAATCAAGAGGTTTTTAATTTCAAGTATTGTGGAATCTGATTTTGATACTTTTCAATATTGTAGCGTCGACTTTTGCAAATTACATTTTTACAAGGAGTGTTTTAATCATAGTTGTGTATTACACTATTTGTAAGCAGTTATGTAATTCATTATCGCACTCTTTTTCTCAAGAAAATCGTTAAAAAATAATTAAAAAATCAATACTCTACATACTCTACATACACCTAATTCAAATCACTAGATAGTTTAAAGACCTTGAATTAAATCTCTTTACTACAATCATTGAGCTCGTAAATTTTAAAGCCATAAACTCATAAAATTGAATTAGTTTACGTTAACTGGGTTAGAAAAGCCGACCGCTTTTATTTTTAAACGATGTAATTACTTTATCTGAATATAATGGTCTTCATTTGTGTATTAGCTGAGTGTTTAATGTTCTATGAAAAGATAACACGTTTTTTCACTA
>LQNK01000185.1:1335944-1390060 GCA_001586405.1 Phoebis sennae | reverse complement strand
GGTCGCCGGATATCCGGATATCCGGCAGTGTAGCTAGTCGGATATCCTGTATCCTGTATCCGGCCAAACCGCTATCCGTTTCATCCCTAGTAATTACTTTATCTGAATATAATGGTCTTCATTTGTGTATTAGCTGAGTGTTTAATGTTCTATGAAAAGATAACACGTTTTTTCACTATTTCGAAGAAATAACTACTAAACCAAAGCAAAGGGTTCGTAAATTATCTTTATATAATAATAGGCATAAGAAATTAAGTCCAAAAATCTCCTTTTAAAAGTTTTCTATGACGAGATATTATTTGATCTGTTCTTGAAAGTTTTTGAAATCAATTTGGACAGTATTTTCGATTGGATGTCGTTTAGGAATACGCAATTAGGAACTTTGTTCAATTTCGATTAACCAATAGGCCATCACTAACACGTGACGGCATTTCCATTTACGCGGCAATAATCTTGCTTAATACCGATTTTGCTGCAAACACATCAATTTCAGTAACATTCCAATAACCCGAAGAATTTATAATTTTGTGTAATAAAAATTGTATTACGTGTATGAATAGAAAATACATAAAGAACTTTCGGTACAAGCATTGAATATTTTTTTGATATATTCCGTAGTATAGGACAAAAATCTTTTAATTTACTTTAACATTTTATTCATTATTAAAATTGTTTTGGAAACTGGATAATGTTATCCAAAAATTACCTGCCTAATAAAAGAACGGAATATTACATATCTCCATATAAATAATAGATCATAACTTCGTATCTGAAACTCCACAACAAACTTTCCCAATATGAAATTTCTGGCCTTAATATTTAATATCTATTTGTACTGAACATAGTTTGTTATCTCCTTCCATTGTCTATGGATATGAATACCTCATTTATTATTCACAATAGTTTTAAATAGGTATCATTTAATATTCTGCAAACTCAAGTATACCTTTCCAAATTTAACATATATACTTTAGAGCTTTTAAATTATAAATTCACCAGCATTTTATAATATCTGTTGCTACTTACTAATGACACAAACAGTTTCTTTCTAACAGATTTATCTTATAAAAAAAATAATAATAGCAAACTTATAATATTATCATATTCCCATTAATATTTTCCTTGTTTTTATATTTCTTTTTAGAAGTAAAATATGTCAATCAACACAATGACAAAAATAGAAAAATAAAAGGCTCTTTCTATTTCTCAATGTTTACACGAGTAAGTAATAAAGTACTATACCATCTTCTGCGGTTTGTTATATCCAAGGGATAGGGCCGTAATCGAGTTTAGATCACATTGCCAAATATTACACCGCAGTTTTTAGATTATTTTCTATACGTGATGAAATACTGCGTGGATACCCTTCTTCTTTCGGGTGAAGTAGTCGGGTTTTGTCGCACTTCTACTGACTGTAATGTCACGGTGGCCATTTTGGCGTAGAAAGTTCGAGTTGTAGCATGAATAAAAAGGAGCAAGCACATTGCAAGCATCTCTTACCTAACCATGAGTGTATATATCCTATAAAAACTATATCTCAAAAGCTTATTTTTTGAGTGACTTAGTCAAATCTCGTGAATATGAAAATAACACAAAACCCCGCAATTTTTAAACCTAATCTGACCAAAGGATAAGTTATAAAACTGCATACTTAATTTCCATTACAAATATTTTTCCTAGTTATACCAATGTAAAATATGTCAATCAAACAAGGCACAAATAAAAAAGAGAAATAAAAAGCTTTCGCATTTCTCAATGTTTACACGAGTAAGTAATAAAGTACTGTACCATCTCCTGCGGTTTGTTATAGCCAAGGGACGGGCCGTAATCGAGTTTAGATCACATTGCCAAATACTACACCGCAGTGGTTTTTTACATCGCAATGCGTAAATTACTTACTTATTTTCAGGGTGCCTTAAAATAAATTACTTGTTTGTTTTAAGAAGTAATTATTGGGTGAATTTTAAGAGAAATATTAATGACTATATACAATAGATACAATTTTTATTCATATGTATTTAATAAAAGCCAAGGCAGTGTTCTATGATTTTTTCGCGCGTTCGTTCGTTTCAGTCTAGGACGTCCACTGACGAACATAGGCCTCCCCCAAAAATTTCTAATACGACCTGTCACCGACGGCCTGCATCCAGCGGCTCCCTGCCACTTTAATCAGGTCGTCTGTCCACCTTGTGGGACGCCTACCTACGCTTCGTATGATTTTTTAAATTGAAGTATGTTTATATAGATATGAGAGTTTTGATACCTGTGATTGTCTTCATATTTAGCTAAATGAAATAAAGATGTCATCAAAGCTGAAACTAGATCTAGACAAACCTTTGTTGGATCTTGTTGATTGCCGGTCACGTACACAGATGCCCGCCGACCGAGTAGAGTCCGGCTTACAATGGAACTGCTTCGTCGTCCTGATAACCGGTCTTGCGGTACTGGCAACATTATCACTTTTTCTTTTTTAATTGGTAAGTCGGACAATGATTCCAAATCTAAACTATTTGCACTTTTACTTTAACGCGGACTATTTATTATCTATATTTAATACAACACTTAAAATTTGAATTTCATATAAATCTCTTATTTATTTTTAATATGGTACGTCACATTCGTGAGAAAATTGCAATTTTAATACAATATATACCACAATGAATTGCTAATCTGAACTTGCATGTTGAAATTTTATACATAAATTTTTGCGCCTAAATGTTACACATAATTAAAAGACGCTCGTTAAGGCAGTGCGGTAAAAATCGTTTTATGGTATTGATGAGATGTTTTTAGAGTAATGCCTTTTTAAAGTACATAAATAATTTCCATTTCATTTTATGCTGGATCGCAGCACCGCCGTCAGACATCTGAAAAAAAAAAAATTAAATAGGTATAATCGAAAAGTCAGGCATATGTACATTCAACTAAAACGTTATGGTCCTATTATTATGTTAACCCCTTTATTTACTTTCCATGTAACCTTTGTTGACCTCCGTGAGAACAAGACTATTTTTAGTAAAAGAGCATTTTTCTCTAGCCTGTAAATGATTACCCTTTCCGTAAGCTGTCTGAACGGGGTCCCTTAAAACCGATGATGTATGTTTACAATAAAGTATGCGTCAATCTGAGTAATAATGCCATTTTTAAGGTCAAAGGATCGTACAAATGGTAATATAGTAATAGTCTATTACTCATGAGTCATAACACCCTTTTCGTTGAATAATCTTCAATCTGCGTTGTTCTTTTCTCAATGCTTATACACTTAATATGTATGAGATGCGACATTGACCCAATTATGCTACATTGAAGAAAGTGATGGCTTAAACTTTGTTACTTAGTAACTGGAACAATCTTGTATAGTCGCGTAACGATTATTTACATGAATAATGCTGTGACGGCTCACAATCATAATATGAGTGCATTATTATAAAAAGGCGTAATGAAAAAGGCATAATTAAGTATTGTACTTAATTAAGAAGGAGGAAAAACTTCAGAAATATTAGGAACACTATATCCATCAAAAAATCAAATACACAATTTAAATACGTTGATGAAAAATACAAACAGTAGACAAAAATTTATTACATGAAAAGGTGGAAGATAAAACGCCTCTTCAAACTTGATTAAATTTCCACCATTAAAATACCCATTTGCAGTTTCAAACTCATTTCTTGAGGTAGAGATAATTTCTATGCAGATACAAAAATAAACAAGACAAATGGTTACACCAAGATCTCGGCCTAAGTGTAATAAATAAAATGAAGCGTACTTAGCTTGCAAAGCGGTGCCCGTCGACGTGACGTGAATAAGGCTTTCGTCTAGGTCTTGCAAGCTCTGTAAATGGGCTTGAGAGCTTTCGTATGACTTACATGATTTTCCTCATACAATTTCTTTAGAAGTTATAGAGATTATATGCAGTAGCAAGCGGTCAATAAAATTATTAGAGCTAGAAGCTACTTCTTCTTTATCGGTATTTTCTGATAGATTGTATGTAGACTCGACGTTAGTTAGACTCGTAGTACTAAAGTAACATATTCATACAGTGCTTTACTCCGAAAATCTTAACTTTTAAATTATTTACAATCGCAGTCAAGTTCAGTCAGTTGCCGTATTCAAATGGTCATGAGAGTCTCTGAGGCAGGTAAGAGCGTAGAATAAGCGAGACCACTAACGGGAAGCACCACTCTCTAACAAAAGTTCAGTGTCAAGCAGTAGTTGCAGTTAAAAATGCAATTTACTCAGCTCAATTACACACTTCTGTTTTTTGCATTTCGAAGAATGCTTTTGCACATATTGTAGTGATAGATGAACATTTTCATAAGAATACTCAAGAAATAGTTACGTAATACATTAAGGTAATTAACTATGAGATGGGACGTGAAGAAGCAAGGAAGTGTCGTTCCTTCCTCTTTAATAAAATCTTATCAACGTCACTGCTTCACACCGATCTTCTACGGATAGTGTCCCGAGAGTGACCCAATTCGTGGCGAGCTTCCAGAATATCAATATAAACATTTATCTATTCAAATGCCTTTACGACCGTATTGAAATTTATGTGATGTACTTGAAAACACACTTGTGCAGAGGTTCAAATAAAAGACGACCCCCAGTTGTCAGCTGCAGTTGAAATTCCGAGTATGACTCGTTAACCCTAGTATGGCACAAACAGCTCTAAAATAAACAGGCGTACAGATACATGCCGGCTTTGCTTCGGATTTTAAGACAGTTTTTGTACATGAGTGCCTAAAATTATGAGCGAATATCCCTAACATAAATTTTGCTACGAAGGATTTTCATCTCGAAATACTATTTTATTCTCATTGAATGGAAAGACGTTTAAAAATTTTGAACGACTATACACAAAATCTAAATAATGGTCGAAGAGTGTTGGTGGTATTATTGAATTATAATTTACTAAAATCGTCATGATATTGTTTAACTTTTTTTACCCTCAATATTGATTTATAATAAGATTGTAACATTGTATAGCTTAAAAAATAAGTAATAACATAGAGCGTTTGAAAGTTGGACTAAATTGGGTTGCATATTTTACAGAATTGATATAATACGAATCGTTTATATGAAGTTGTAACTGTCAATATTGATCAACTAAACAGGAGAAAAATAATTCATAATCTTTTCTACCTTTCCTATCAGCTAATGAGATAGAGAAAGTGTATTACCCACGAGAGTTTGTCTGGCACGAGGCTAGTTATGGCACACTTCTTATTAACTTATATTTCATATTAAATAGGATATTATTTACTCTGCAGCTAATATTTACCTGAACTAAAGAGGAAACATTTGTCAAAGGAAGACCGATGTTAAAAAAAATTTCGCCTGCAAATTCCCTGAGAGATAGCTATATTATACCACTATGCTACGGAGCGACATTGTGGAACAGCTTATTACACAATAAATTAGAGAAAAGTGTACACATTAATGTTTTGAAACCAATTTACTAATTTTTATTATGATTAGTTTAGTAACACTGAATAAGAATCATGCATATAATGTATTTATTAACTGACTTTGTTTTTCTTTTTAATTAATTGTTTATGAATGATTTCGAATTATATTAAAAGAAACAAAACCTATTCAATCAACTTGTAAATTAGCGGCAAAATTGTTGTAGAATTGCCTAAAATATCGTAGCAGTGTTGCGATGGCTCATAATAAATTACCCAATTATATCAAACTAGAGCAACACTAACAGCAATCACGAATTCCCAATAATAACACCTCATAACAAGCACTTGGAGCGTTACGTAATATAATGATAATATAAACCTTATTTAGTTTCAGTAAACAGTTGAACAATTACAAGTTTCTAGACTAATTTCATATTTACATTTATATTTTTAGAAAATTTAAATAGTCCAGTAGTTTTGTAATATGCTTCATAGAAAGTTTAATTTTTCAACTCACTTTACTTGCGATTTCTTTTCTTGTAAAATAATCATAAAATGTTACTACATTTACTAGGAACTCAGAACTTACTTTGTACTTTTTTTGCTAAAGTATTACGCTACTTTATTACAATTGTAAAAAAATAAAAGGAGGTAATTGCTTGTATTAAAATTAACGTTATTTTAAGAAAAGTGTAGACGTACAAGCTATTGTATACAAGGGTTATATGGATACTGTGCCTGTCGTTCGTTCATGACTATTTTCCTCCAAATCGTGCCCTAAAATTACCTAATAAACTATGTTCTTAAAAGTATAAGGTTACTTTTTGTCCTGTCCTTAATATACATAAATCTTAATATTTAAATTATATTAAAGTTAACCAAAATATTTTTTATAATAATATTTTATAAAAACATGAAAGGATTAGGTATGTTAACTCATTTATTTACAATTTATTAAGATTCTTATTATAAGACCCGCCATTTCCATAAATTTTCCTACTGTACAAAATAATAACGTCAGTCAATCCCTAGCGTAACAGAATGTTTTTTCGTCTCGTTAACATGGTGTAACGTTGGGTAAGCGATAAAAATGTTTGTATTTTTAAAGCAAATAAAAGGGGTAGTACCCAAAAATACAAACTTCGTAGAGTATTCTTCCAGTACGCAATAAATGAAAATAGGTCAACCAATAATTGGTAGCAAGAACTACACTGGAGAGTAATATTTCCTACAGCGGCGATAACCTCTTTTTTGGAAGAATAAGCCAAATAGCGTATTTAGAGATGTGTATGATTTGTGCCTATGAAAACCGCATCGTTTGTAAATTGGCAGTTGCCTTGTAGATGATGTCTTCAACTACATGTGGGAAAGCACTTCTTAAGAGAATATATATCGAGGTGACTTTTGGATTTTGACCCTGGATTCGCTAAGTTACAACTACAAGGTAATTAATGCCTTACTCACCCAGTGGAAAGGGCTCATTAGAGCTTTGTTCAGCGCTTTGCAAGTGTTGAAACATTTGGCTAATAAATCTATTTAGAGTTTTCTTTAAGAGGTTCTACAAAATTTTACTTTAATAACTCACTGTACCATCTACATGACATTTGGGTAGGTGTGATGAAGACGTAATTCCTATCTAAGGAAAAGCATAAATGAAATATTCAAAAAAGGTATTTTATTCCCTGCAATACCATGCGATGATGTGAACTTTATCTGAACTCCAATTAAAACGATCGCGCCCCTGATGCCCTCTATTATGGCCAATTTCACATTGAGGGCAAAATTTAATATAATTTTTAGTATCCATATATCCCGCGGCACTGTCCGCTTGTCTTTATATTTCCCGCGAGAATTTGTGCGATAAGAGGCTTTTACGATGTACTTCATGTTTATGTTCTTTGAATACATCGACATTTTTGTTATTGGCTTAATAATAACAAATGACGTAAAGACATGCTTTCCTTTTCTTAAGCCTATTACATTTTTTTAAAGAATTATCTCTTTAGTTTTTGTTTAAACTGCGATTAAGTTTACTACCGCACCCTAACTATTAAAATTTTACTACCATCTACCAAAACAAGCCTGTAATAATTACATTTACAGTAAACAGTTTAGGGTCTTGCCACTATTACTGTTTCATGAAAGCTTCTTAGCATATTTAACCCATTACGAGGTAAATGGGCGAGGATGACGGCCAGGCTCCCGGAGGCGAATCGAGCCCCAATATTCCGTCACTTCTTAGTTAACGAAACGAGACAGGTGCTCTTTTACGCTCTCACACGCTCGCTTTTCACCATAAAATTTATGATACTTGCGGAGTTGGTGCGGTAATATATCTTACATTTCAGTGAATCCGGTAAGCGCAGTCGATCCGATTGGCAATCACATTTTCTCTCCGGAGTTTGTGTTTATAAAGAATATTCGACCCTCGTGAGAGTTCTCGGAATAAACTGGTCAGACGTAGACTAAAGATTATACTTAAAAAGAATATATTTATAAAACTGAACACAAGATCACACAGAAATTAAAATAATGAAGGCAATTATAATCTTACATAGGTAAAATAGAAACTAAAAGTACACTAGGTTTTAATTCCAATGATGAAATTATTCACGTAATCATTACGCATTTTAAACACACGTTACCACAAAGTTTTAATAAAAGCAACAGGGATTTCCCCACAGAACGAAGCGCTTTATTAAAATTATCATTAACCTAACAAATTGTTCTGGTAAATATGCGGTATAAAGTATAAACATTTAAATGCAACATAGATAATAAATACTTCACGCTTACTGAAACTCGCTAAGTGCTAACGTCAATCTTAATTCCTAAGAATGCACAGACTATAAAGAAATAGCATTTTAGTTTGTAAAATTGACAAGCATTGATAAATATATAATACACTACAATATACTTTAGTTACAGTCAATAGTAAAAAGCATCTATAATAATAAAGATTTAATTATTTTAATTAGATATGTTAAAAATTTTAACAAATAAAAAGTTTGCGCTGGCTACATTGATGATATTTAGAGATTTATAAAAATGGCGAATATTGCAAAATATTAAACAAAATGTAATAATAACACCACTCTCTCTCTAAGCACCGCTCTCGCTCTCTCTCCACTTATATCTTTTACGTATAACCCTCAACCTTTGTAAGTGAAAGCCTTCAATTGTTTCTGCTCATATTCGAACTTGTAAATTATATTTTTCATTATTCGCCTCCAAAATTGCATGAGAATCGAATGAACGATATTGAGCATGCATAAATGATTGTGATTGAAATTTTTATTTAATTACGACATTCAAATAATATTTATTGCGTCGACCGCGTTTTAGTGGTGCGTAAAATTATATATGCATAAAGCTTTGTTTTATTTATTATCACACCTCAATTAGAACAACATACAGACAGTAAAATAGATAATCAATTTCGAAAATAAGGCAAATCTAAGTTTAATCTAACAATACATTTTACCTTATTTACTTAAAATTGATCCGAATAAGATATTTCAATAATAACTTTTTGACAAAAAATAGAACCGACTTCCTGATGTAGAGAGTCATGGGTCATAGAAAAATAGTAATTTTTTGCTAAACAGTAGAACAGACTCCACCTCAGACTAAAAAGTACAAAACAAATTCGCTGCCAATCTTGTTAAATTAAAAATAGGAAGAAGCCCCTGGAACATGGAAGACATGGAAGATCAGATTTTAACCAAGTTTCTATGGGACAACACGAATACTGCTCTCTTTCGAATGCAAAAAGAATTTTCTAAATCGGATTATAAATGCCGGAGATAAGCGGTAAGATACAAAAATACGGTCGAATTGAGAATCTCCTCTTTTCTTATAAGTTGGTTAAAAAGAAAGTTTTAGTTACACTACGTTATTAATAGATCCTTAAGTTAGATTTCTTGTAACGGAAGCTTTAAATAATAATTCTTGCGGAACAACAATAGCGCACGAAATTTATGAAACTAACCTTATGGAATAGAAATTGATTAATACCCTTCTTTAACGCAATTGCAGAAAATGAATGCGGTTTCCCCGTACCTATTTAAATTGCAAAATAAAAGTTATTTACAGGTGTTATGCGAATATTTATGTATAAAACCAGAAATTAAATTTTTAAATGAAATTGAACTCTAACTATAAAACTTAAGGTCTTAATTGTATTCATTTTGGAAATGTAAACTTTGAATTCTCGTCCCATGCGCATACTGTACACAATATTGTGATAAAAGTAATTTGAGCTTTGCAAACTTGTAATATGAACAAAAATTTCAGAAACTTGCTTCCAATATCAAATATTGTTTATTTTCTAACAAGAAATCCTGACCCAATAACGTAACCGAGTTTCGAAACTATTCCAGTTATAAAATGTTTATAAAAAAGAAAAGAAAATGTTACTCCGGAAAGTAGGAAACCATAAATTGTCTTTACGAACAGACCTGTACCTATATAGATTGTAGGATAAATGGGGAATTTTCGCGTTGACCACACATTAATTTTATGTGAAGCATTCTTGTTTTACTCCAACGGAATAGTTTATGATAATTGGGGTCAAGCTAAAAGTCAAGTCATTCTTGAATTAAAAAAAGGTTTTACAAATGACAAAATAGTACGTTTTTATTGACTCAAGTTATTGTTGATTATTTTGATTGTTTTGAAAGTCTGAAAGATTTGGTCATTTAAGAAGTTATTAACATAATAACAGACGGAGAGGCAGCGAATTATATCTATAAGGTTTGGCTTTTTTCTTTTGTGGTATATGTTCATAAATAGGTTGGTTACAAATATAATTTCAGCAAAATGTGTTAAAAATAGTATCAGATAAACCAATTGTAACACTACGATAATTGCTTTTGTGCAAATCTTTACATAGTTCCCTCTGCAGTGTGAATGTAATTAATTGATGTCAAGCGCATCTCAGACAGTCACTATTAGAACACGCTTATCTTGTAGCTTAAACAAATGCATACATTTACAGAAAATACAATATTCGAAGTGCATCAATATAAATGTTAGGATGTACTGCACTCGGTAACATTTCAATATCCATACGGTTCTGATCAATTGGTTTTCCATCGACAAATGCTATGCTCTGCTCTAGTTTTGTCTTAAAATATGTTTACGAAGAGAAATAGAAGTGACCTATGTTATACAACAGTTTCTATATCGTGTATCCAATGTATGACATTTTGAAGAATCTATTAATAGAGTTATATAACATGCGTGTAATAAGATGAGGGATACGTATTTTTCTCTATTTAACGTTTTTCAATCATAGATACGAATATAGATAAAATAGCCTGTAAATAAAACTGAGATTAATATCAAGTGTGTGAATGTATGACATTTTGGAGAACCTATTAATAGATTTCGCTATGTAACATGAGTTAGCAGAAGGGGTGTAATTACATGATGGATACGCAATTTTTTTCCGTCAGCTCGGGTGTAATCTGTACCATTAACTAATGGAGTCCGTGTGTTTTACCATAAATTAGGAAAGCATTTTTAGGGCAGAATTCTGCCGAAATTTTAATAAAACTGTTTGTATTCAAACACATTCAACGATAAGGCTGGAAGAAAAGGGTGAATAAAACAGAATCATTTTAAAACAAAATTTGAAGCCTTATAACTAAACAGTTCAAAATCTAGACTAGTAATCTATCTAGTAGAAGATTTTGAATCTGATGAATAATCATGAAGTGATACGGCATTAATTCGTCATGTTTATTCATAAACAGAAATATTTATTTATTTTATACTAAAAGAGAATGTTATTTATCATTATAAAGTATCTTAAAGGAACAATCGTGCTTGGTCACTTCTTTACCCTCCATTCGAAACCTTTTCTAGGCCGAAATGCCGACGTCATATCTCTTTGTGGTTTATTCAACAATGCTTCAATGAAGTACGCATTACGCAGCAAAACTAATTCGTATTGTATAATGCAATCGAATATTATTGTGAAAATATAACAGTGAACACAAGAATTAACTCACTTCAGAAAGAAATAAAAAGTGCATTAAAAATATTAGCTACCGTTAATGACGATTATCAGATAAAGCGACATCGCATAGTTCAAACGGAATTTCTACCTACTTTAAATATATCAGTACTACACACTAATAGCACGATTTTAGAGCTTTCTATTCGAATAATATGTCCTGTGTCTAATCTATTCTATGATTTAGATTTAAGTTTGCTCTCAACGTTCATTCTATTTCTAGTACCATTTAAAGGATACGATTATCTACACCTAAATAACGCAAGTTATTGCTTTAATCTGTTAATATAGTTGCCTTATTTCTTAGCTAGAAATAAGGAATGCTACGTAAGAATAGTAAGGAGGGTTCGTATCAAGGAATTTACTGCATCTTCATAAAAGATCAGCACCATAATAGTGTCCTATAACCATAATCTTCGTATCCCAAATGGGATATGTCCCTTATTATATAACGCGTTTAGTTTCTGTATAACAATAAAAAGGGGGAAAGGTGTCGACTGAAAATTAAGTAATTAAGTTATTAGAATAACAGTAAAACATGCCGTAGCATGTTGATTACGTAACCCTGTTTAATTTCCTTTACCATAAGCCATTCAAAGTGTCCCATAAAGTTCATTATACTTATTATAATTACTTTTATATGATGGCCTATGATTTTAGTAAACGAAGTATGTGCATCTATGACTCTTTGACAAAAATTATTATGTTGACTATTTATTAATTTTTAAAATCAGTTTACTCTACTATTATAGACTCGACCAAGAATAATAATATAACAAGTTATTTTCTGCAATAGAAAAGAATTAAAAAATATGTATACAATAAGTTTGAGACGACGTATTATTTTGAAATGTATAGCTGCCCGTGAAACAAACACGATATACTAACAATAGCTATGTAAGATTTGGACACCGACAAATCCCCAACCGCCCGCCTAGAGTCAATAATGTATGACGTTAGCTATGAAACGTGTAAATATAGATATCAAGTATCCGGTTCCATTTTATTATCTATAGTGATCGAATATTATCTGGAATTCAAATCGTCCTTACGTGAGCGATACCGTGCAAATATTACGATACATATTACGTAGTTAAGTATTCCAATATCCTGAAACATCGCACGGGAAACCTAATATGGAACGTCTTTTTCTTCGCGTCACTGTGTTTCTATAAAGGGTCGAAATTGAATGAAATGTTATATTGGAATAAGTAAGAAGAATTGATAATTTTAACAGTAGCACCATAAACCGGGCGATGTTGCAAGTTTTTGTACTTTTAACTATAAATCAATGGATCTACAAAACATAAAAGAAAGATTCAAAGTGATGAACAAATAGTAGATAACATATTTTTAACATATTTTTATCGCTTACTATGACATTATTGAATATTTGGAGAAAATAAGTAGTAATGTATTTCAATATTCAGTAACTTCGAACGGGAAACACGATAAGCAACGTTTTTTTCTTTGCTTCATCGTCACTGTTTCTGGAAAAATTTAAATTGGAAAATACAGCTATGAAATACTATATTGAAATATTGAGTAAAGGGATTCGACAATTTTAAAGAAGTTATATGTAAAGCTTTTTATTTTTGTACTAGAACAGGTATCTGCTTTCAGTATTGAAGTTTAAAAGCTATGACGAAATTTTTATTGAAATAAAACCTTTAACCTAGTAACGCAAACAATCTTTCTCACATGAGTAAACACAAGGAAAGTTTTAATTAAACGAAATTTAAGTTCACGCAGCGAGCAGTTGTTCTTGTTATATTGTTTTCAAACTAAAATGACTTAATTAACGGAAAGTGTCTCCCGTCATCTAGATAATTATACAAATATTGAAAGTCACCGACTTTCAAAGTCGATTATAAGTTCCATACGTACCATTTCAATTTCACATGAGGTTGAAATTAATATAATTATCAGGGATGACTTAAACGATTAAAATATATGACAATAGTTCGAGTTAAATCTAATATTTTTAGCGGTGTTGATGTTCAAGTGATATTTTAATTATTAATACTACATTTTAAAGCTGTTTTTTCTGTTTGCTAAGGCTTATTTATTTTTATTTTTTTAATATATATCATAGCAAATTATCTATTTTTTATCATTAATGTGTACTTTTTGTTAATAGTTGCTATATGTTTAACAATTACTATATTTCTAAGACAATTAAACCGTGCTTAAAAGACTATAAGGAAAAATTATTCCGTAATCTTTTATACACATTTTCTACAACTTTTGTTATCTAACCATATTGTAGTATCCCCAACAGAATGGTCAATTTGGCGTATCATGAGAGGGTTAAACATTTTGTGTCGATTCTTTAAAAGCATTAAAGGATAGATTCGAGCGAGCCGGATGCTTACTATCGCGCGAGAAAGCTGGGTAACCCGGACGAGAGTACTGATAGCAAAGAGACATTAGTTGAAGTACCAAAACCGATTTCTTTCCCTTCTTACCAATCTATAAAGATAAAATCCCTGAATAGCGTCACTGGTTTTTATTACACTCTTTAATAGTCATTCATGATTGAATAGTTAATAGAATCTAATTAAGGTTAACATGTTTTTAGTTTTTTGGGCACATAATTTCCATTTATGCTTAGTTTATATACTAATTCAAAACGGCTACGGCTTTAGCATCATTTCATCAGATTTTATGAACCGTAAAGTGTTCGCCTTAAAGCAAAATTACTTTAGAGCATGTTCACTTTCAGAATAATGTACTCTTTCATTTATGAAAAATACGGTTTAAAAAAAGTTATATGTCTACCGTAATCATTTCTGTACGTTTAATATTTTTAAAAAGCGTAACCTTGAAATATGAGTTTTTTATAGACCCCAAAACCTTGATTAGTATCTTTTTTTCTCTGTTTGTCCGGTTGTTTGTTTGTTAATGTGTCTAATTGTATGTCTGTGTCTGCGTCAATCACGTAAAAGTCAGTCGATGGATTTCGTTGAATTCTTTATATTCTTATTATTAGGGTCTTATATTTTGTAATCTAACAGAAAAATATTTCTCTGAACCTTTAAATTCTTAAACTCTTGAAAATGAAATTACAACTGTAAGCGATATATACTTCGAAATTAATGACATAGGTTCCGTTCGCATCAAGTGTAAAAGCCAATTAAAAAAACAATTACAGCGGGAAATTAAATATACTCACGAGTGAAGGAGTGGGTACGGTTGGAACTTCAGTATTAGAGATTTTTCTTATGAAATAAAGTAGGTATTTTTAAATTGTTCATATGTTAGAACGAGTTGTTTCGTATATTGCGTCAAATATTTCTTAAGAAAACGTTATAATTTGAACGTAAAAACTTTGTAAAAGCAATCAATTTTTATTAAAATCCCTGCAATTTAGATTTCAGAACAAGCAAAGATCATTAAGAAAAGATTAATTTCTTAATAATCTATGTGTACTATTTGTGTATACAAAGATATTTTAAAATTAAATAAATGGTTACATATTCGATAATAAGAAAAAGTCCCTTATTAAATGCTAAGATTCATTTAGAATTCATTTGAAGAGATTATTTTGACATTGCGATAACCTTTTATACGAGTTTCGAAAAAGGACGCTTGTTTTAAATTTATTTGTTACATTTTGTTAAAATAGAATAGCTTTAAAATATTTAATGTTGTAACGCTATAGTTCAGTAGAGCACAAACCAACTTATAAAAAATAATCTTAACAATTTCCTTCCTCTTAAAATTAATCTCACAACTTGAGAAAATTCACAAAACTTTTCAACTATTACTAAGAAGTTGACTAAACTTGCCTTAATTTATTTCATATCCAGTAACGTTCACTAACATTTCGAGATATATGAGGTTACGTTTCGCTCCAGTCACTCGCGCCCGGTTCGCATAAGGGGCGGTCGGGAACTGGCTACAGCTACGCGCTACGAAATGCCTGTACTGTACTTAATCGACGAGTCTTTGACTGTTTATGTTGGGTACACTACGTAAACGCTTAAATGGAGGGCCCTTGGAATTGTCTGCTGCAGCCATGATAGCTTAAGATATCACATCTTTGTAAACAAACAAGCAGTAATTAAATCCAGTGTCGTAGCAAAAAGGCAATGACTATTTTTTTTTGATCTATGTTTTATTTTGTAGTTAGTAGTTCTGTAAATATAAATAATTAATTTTCGATTTTATTGTGAGCAGCATTGGTGATAAGTAGGGGAATGACAAAGATCTGAAAATACAAGCTTTATATTCTTGGGACACATTGTACTAAATAAATATTTGAGTGAAATTTTATTTAATTTACTTAAAAACTTTTCAATATTCGGGCATGACAACATTTAAATTAGAGTATGCAAATTATATGACATGACTCATGCTAAATATTACCATAAGAGGTAAACAGTGTATAAGTTTGGGGTAGGTAGACATGATATCAAACTTGAACACTATTACGTAATACTTTTTATGAACTCTAATTTTCTTATAGATTGAGGCGTTCTGCAGGGATTTTTAGGATGGGAGTTGGTGTCAATTAACACTAAACCTAATGACTGTCAATAGATGATAATCCGATAATTTCTTTTACGAGCTTATGAAAATGACTAGATTTACTTTTTCTTACAAATTGTCGTTTGAATGACTATCATTTTTACATCATTTAGAAATATGGTGAAATGAAAGAAAAATAAAAATGGCTGAATCTACTCGACCGGGTACTGTACGAATAAAAATATATATCTGTGCGCTCTTTGCGGCAGTTTTGTAAGTATTATCTAAAAAATATAATATAGATATTATTTATATTGCATATTTGCAGTTGATATATAACAATCATAACTATGTGTCTATAATATCAACTTTACAACAATGTCCTGCAAAGTGGCATTGCTTTGGCACGGTAGCGTCCCAGTTCGCAACTATGTCGGCCAACTGACAACTAATACAAACTATCCATTACAAACAGGACGATCTCATCGGATTGATTGATGAACTGAATTAAGTAATTACAATTACAATGTATTAAACAATATGCATATTATCTCCTACACAGCCATGTACTGAAAAATTGCATTGCTTTGGTATGGCACCGTCCCAGTTGGCAACTATGTCGACTGACAACTAATACAATCTATCCATTACAAACACGACGCGCTGATCGGATTGATTGATGAACTGAATGAAGTAATTACAATAACAATGTATTAAACAATATGCATATTATCTCTACTACATAGCAATGTCCTGAAAAATTGCATTGCTTTTGTATGGCACCGTCCCAGTTCGCAACTATGTCGACTGACAACTAATACAATCTATCCATTACAAACACGACGCGCTGATCGGATTGATTGATGAACTAAAGTAAGTAATTACAATAACAATGTATTAAACAATACGCATATTATCTCAACTACACAGCAATGTCCTGAAAAATTGCATTGCTTTGGTTGCCGCCGTCCCAGTTCGCAACTATGTCGACTGACAACTAATACAATCTATCCATTACAAACACGACGCGCTGATCGGATTGATTGATGATCGGGATTTAGTCATTGAAGGTTTAACTGTATTTATTTATGATCAATAACCTTTAACAGATTGTTGGACAGTCTTATACTTGGCCTTGGTTAATACTATTTTAATAAGTTGTATAAATTATTATCCTTTCGTTTATATGTCTACGCCATGAAGGCCAAGCTTTAATGAAAACTTAATACACCATTACTTTTTATGTAATACTTGTCTGTTAATATTCATCGAATACACAGACAAGGACACTATAAATTATAAAGTCATACAATTAACTTAACACTTTTTATGATTATTTATGATATAAAAAGTCGCATATTTGACGTAAGCATTAGCAACTTTTTATATTCGATACTATTATTGCGAAATGACCAGCAAGAATCGCGCACTAAATCTTTTCTTTCATAATTTAATCTGTATATTGGAGCACACAAAGCATTCTCAATAAGAAAAGTTCGATTGGATTTTCTGATATACTCGCAAGTTAAACCGAAACTTACAAGTGTAGAATTGCCTGCAGCTGTTATTTTATAAATTATATAGAAAGTTTTATTCTTAACTCGCTCGGAATCACCGGGCACGCATTTTCGTTAGTCGTAGCGAGAGAATTTCAAAAATTAGAAAAAGTTTTAACATTTAAACTATTTTATGTGAGAACACATTGTTCGTGTAATAGAGAGGGTTATGCTTAAAGATAAGATTTTAAACTTTCTTCGTTATATTCGTGGATATACAATTGTATAACAAAGATAATAAGAAAAGAAGTAAAGCAGTAGCTACGATAAATGAATTGTACACGAGAGCATAGCTACGTTACTGTAAGGAAAGACCACAGCTAATGGCAGCGTTAAATTTTAGCATAAATACGAAACTTATATCAAACCGTTTTAATGAGCATTATCTCGCCCAAAATATTTCAGCGATAAGACACGAAATGAATAATTATTCTTATTCTGGAGAAACCTAATTTTCTACATTTCCTTTTTGATACGCGCCGGCCATATTTTTTGTTGTCTGGGTATGATTAATAGCATCATGACATTTGGGATTGGACTTAGGACTTGAGTGAGGGTTTCACTGGAAAGCTTTGGATTCTGTGATTGTTTTGTTGGACGTATTTTACTGTCATATGTAATGTACATTATGAATTAAAAAAACAATAAATACTTTAAGGAATATTTTCGTCGCAGTAGGTGAATAAAATAAACAACTGCAATAAAAAAAAACTAGAAAATTACACTTTATTTAAGAAAAGTTTAGTTACATTGCAAACGAAAGTAGTTCATGGATTTTATCTAAAGTATTATAAATCTCGATCCTAAAATAATTCCACCTTAACTCAATGAACTCAATGGAGAAGGCTTCAGTGATAATAAAAACAATCCTTATAACCCGGCATTCTGGAAAATGCATTTACATTTTGATTGGTAAGCCGTGACCGAGTTAAGGGATAATTCAGCTTTCCATTTTACTTTCCGATTTAACTTCTGTTTTATAATGGGCAATATTAATGCCATATAATGCTAATGCTAACTGTGACTGTTTTTTCTTTAAATTATCAAATAGTGCGATAGTTATGATATTTTATAAATAATAATTATTTCTATAATTAATTTGGTTCTTGAAATAGCAGTGTAATCGCCAATTGGGTATTTTTTAATTTTTTTGTTGTTTGTGCAACATCATTTATTGAATTCAATTAGGTAAGTCTTGGTAACATAACCTTGTTGTTTTAAAATAAAAAGACGATTAATTTAATCTTTGTAATATCAAAACAAAAAGAAAGTTCCTCTAACCATTTTTGTAACTTCTTGTTTAAAAATTTTCCTGTTAGTAGCAAAGTATTTGAGCTTTAGCTACAAAAAAGCAGAGGGAACAAGAATTTTAGTTGTAAATTAGTTATTAGTATGCCGAACAACGCACAAAGTACGCGTTCGGCTTACTGTTTTCTTTAGAAAAGTAATATTTTACGGGTGTCATCTCACCGCTTTCTTTTAAAAATATAGAATGCGTAATTCTGACATTGACCAATATCATCATTATGTATAAAATTTTACGTCGGAATGTAAAAAGATAAACAATTGATGAATTGATAGATTAAAGAAAATGTATTTCCTAGATTGGCTGTAGTGTTTTAGCCAGTATTTTGTGCAAGTCAGTACCTGAAAATGAAACTCAATTAGGAGAAGATCACTTTAATTTGTAGTTTTTAAACAAGAGATGTTGACGTTGGTGATGTCAAGGTCAATTCCGGGTCGTACTTCTATTAAGAAAAAACTTTACATGACATAAGTCAATACCAGTGTCAAATACTCTTTTGGTGTTTGATATTTTTCCCCGTTGACTGGAGTCTATATGAAATATATCATTTATATTTACGCGTAGAGGTCCTCAATCTTCTTGATATAAACAAATATATATACCTACTTGTAAGTCAGACATTGTGTAAAAAAGAATACGTCGCCTCGTCAGGAGTAAATGGTTCTATTACATGAAGGTTGTAAATTTTTACTGCCTCTGTACGTACACTCATAGATGATACTCATATACCTGTCGTTACAAAATGTTACACCGCATTTATTCGTAATAAAATCTGGTACTCAATAAAAAGTTGATTACACATTTCAGATTGTATCAACTGGAACTAATTTTCACGAATTATAATAAATCCTGGTAAATTTTCATAAATTATATTAATTTATACTAAATCTGAACTAATTTGGAATAGTTTTATGTACGGAGTAGTTTTAGAGTTTGTATTTTTATAGTATACTTAAAAGTAGGTGCAACTGAAAGAGAAAATATAAAGAAAAACGTTCGGTGTTTTGAACTAGACACAAAGATTTTATTACTTTGCCAGTTGCTCTTTTTAAAGGTAAGAAAAAAAAGTCAAATCGGAACGAGCATTAAAAATGTTCTTTGAAAACGACGTCTGGGAACGTAAACGGACTCTTTTAAAGTATATCAAAGGTATATAATAAATTACTGCACTGCTTTTTGATACCTATCTAGTGGAGCTCGTAAAATAACTAACTATAGCTTTAGTGAGCAAAGATCGCTTTAATGTGGAGAGCAAAAAGTAGATTTATTTTATCGCTTAACATAAATCACTAAATAATATTCAACGAAAATGTTTGGTTAGGTCTATAATATTCGAGACCATTATATATCGATCAAAGTTGATTCTGCACTTGTTTTAATCAAAGTATTTTTTATCAAACTTATATACTATTTTTATGTCTTTCTATGGTAGTAATAGTTAATACTGGACTCATTAGAGAACCACGTTAGGATCTGTTAGGAAAAAACCTTTTGTAATGAATATTAAATTGTAATTACAAAAAGGGTTACAGAAGCGCCTCAAACTTACTGCTTAGTCTTCGAAAACAAATGTAACCATAATGTCCGCACGAAGTTTACGGTTTTATTCGAAGTTTATTTCCGACGTTTATGGACCGTCTTTCTTCGGTAATAGAAAATTGTTAGTTAATCGTAAAATATAAGGTCCTGCGTCCGACATTATCCACGAAGATAAAAATAAATCTTCATCTTATTTTAAGTTAAAAAAAAATACAAAATATTACTTCCAATATTTTTCCAACAATTTAAACAAATGAAGATTGCATGTTACTTTCGTAGCGAAAGGGGTTAAATAAAAACGATAGTCGCCTGATAGTATGGCAATCAACGCCACCCAGATATCATAATACCAAGACAACAGTCGGTATGTCAGTAGGTATCGTCGTCGTAAGATATCTACAATCGCCTTTAGAAGGCTTATACGTATCCGTTTGGAAACACTGCTACGGAGTGAATTCCGTATAGAACTTGTACTTGGTATAAGGCAAATATATTTAATATAAAGAAGTTTTTAAGGAATTATTTAAGGTGAAGAATAGTTCATGCAAAAGCAAACAGTATCAATAGTTATGCCTCGTTCCCGGATAACGCCAGTGACGCGTGTAGTCTCATTCCGCTCGCAACGCTCCAACTTGCCCATTCAAGTATGAATGAGATTCACTCTCACAGAAATGTGTTTATGTACTAGCTGTCTCTGACGTTAATTGAAATTAATTAGAAATGTACTCCGGAACGTATAAGTACTTAAGCTGCTTTAAAGCTACAATTGCTATTACATGTGAATGATTCAGAAATTCAATGATGAATGTAATGTAATATAGTTGGCATTAAGTAATACAAATCTCTCAAATATACTCGCATGAAATTATTCAAAATATTTTGTTATTTTACGAGACATACCTTAGAAAAGATGTGAGTGTTATTGTTTAAACTATATCTTTAAGAGAGCAAAGAACCATTAATAATTCGACAAATTCTAACGTATGGTGTGAATAAGAGCACTCTTATTATTAAGTAAATCGAGCTTAGTATACTTGTTATATCACACCGGTATATACAGGAAAGTAGATAGTGTATTCACCCGTCGAGTTGTTTTGTTTTAAGTCAACATTCAACACCCAAGTACAATATCAATGGCGTGGGCGAATATTGATGCTTGACAAATGCTTACTTACTTTGGTAGAAGAAACGACTTTGGTGTTAGATGTTTATTGTGACGAAAATAAAACTATTTTTAATTTAGGTCAATGGACCGTTAGGTAACACTAGAAATATACTTTAAGACGTATAAATTATAGAATTTGGCTTACTTTAAGGATAACAGGTCATAAGAATAGCATGCATTCAAGAGGAAAGGGGGTAAAAGAAAAGAATGGGAAAGAAATGGAAGGAGAACATAGGTTTCCGGCGACCATTGTCATCATAAGCAAATCAATATAACGCTGTTTCACGCAAATTTTCTGTAGGTGGGTGGTAATTATCCTGATAACAAGAAAAACGATGAACAAAAGTATTTTATTTAATGATGCTGTTCGTTACAATAACACCAATGATTTTACAAATAAATCATGTACATTATCGCACATGTGTCCTAATGGTAATTTATAATGTACATTGCTTAATTGCAGCATATTGTCATTATAACCACATACTATATTTGATTTATGCTCTGAATTTTCAGGCTGTGGCTAATGTGTTTCTCTATGTAAAACAAACAAACAGTTCATATTGAAACTGTCGTTCAGTATGATCAATCCTTAAAAATTCTAAAAGTTTTTTCCGCTTGGACCCACTATGCAATTAACTAGTTTTTTTATTAAATTCGGGGTGTTCTATTTTGTTCTTGTACAACAAATAAATGTTTTCTAGAGCTATTTTAAAAATATTCTTCTTTACAGTTTTTAAATTCAGAGTCCGAATAAAAAATTAGACCCTTGCAAAGAGACAAACACAAAGGGAATAACTCCGAGATAGACGCTAGCCAAAAAGTTTATTAATAAATGCATCTTTTCAGTATTGCTCTCGAGGTTATTTACAAATAAAAGAGTTCTTGGTTAGTTACATTAGAAATAATTTCTGAACGAAATTTCAATCTATTTTCCTTAATGATTGCTTCATTTCACAAAACCACCTATAATTGATTTGTATTATAGCGGTAAATCAACGTTAATAAAATTTTATTTCACTGACTACCAATCCCATAGAAATCGGGAAACGTGTAACAATTGACACGTGCCTGCCCTCGATAATTCGGCCTTTGATTAAATAGGGAACCGTTATATATTTCCTTTCACAATCCTTTCTTATTGAACCGTAGAACTTTGAGCTCTTTTATTGACTCTGCTCTTGATAATTAAGAACTACCCCTACTGTTTCATTGTATAAAATTTCATTTTAAATCAGCTGAACTATTTCAATTGAATTTTTGATTGGACTAACTCAGTATTTTTTTTCGTTCCGTTATATTTTTATTACAGCAGTGTGTGTATGTTTACTGGGACACTCGATGTAAAGTAATCACCACCATGAACACCTGTAACACTGGGAGTGACACAGGTGCTTTACAGGCCTTTGTTTGATGTTGTTTTCTTTATTTTGCATAGTTCAATGCATTTAATAGAGCCATTGCTTAGGCAATAACTAAAAAATGCGGCCGCCCTATCATCGAAAAAAACTATTCTGCATTCCTTAGCCACGAATGTATTTTCCACCCGGGAGTTCCCCTCCCCTAGTTTCGTGCCTGTGTATCCAGTTAGCGCAATGTATGCTAACTTAGAAAACAGGTAACCTTTGCAAGGCGATTAAAAATTTCAAGTTGTGTGACTGGGATCAATAATTAAGAACTGTTGACATTTCATGAAGCGGTGCAATGCCACAAGTGTTTATGCTCGGATTACATGTCTAGACGTATTTTGAAGTCGAGTGCTCGCTTAAACCAGTGCACGAGTGGAGCTTTAATTTTAAACAAACAAATATCCCTGAATCCTCCACTTGAAGTTTCCATTTCATATGAATGATAAATGCAGGATATACGTCATAAATATGGAAAATGAAAGTGGTTTTTCAATCAAAAGCTGGGTGACTTTTACAATACTAGCTATGCGGTTCCACTCGCGTATATCTCCAGTAGTGGTGAGATTTCCGTGATAAAAGTATTCTATGTCTTTTCCCCGATTTCAAACAATTTTCGCATAGTTCAGTGGTTTGGGCGTGAAAAGAGACAGAAATACAGACGGATAGAGTTGCTTTCGCATTTATAATATTAGAAGATAAAGAAAGAATGAACTATTTAATGAAAAAGATGTTTATTACCGATGACCTTAAATAATCATTGTTTATTATAGTCCAAATAGACAATATGTAACACTGTCTATTTAATTGAAACGAATAACTGAATGTTATTCGTTAGCTATTTCTTTTGCCTAAGAATAATTTGATCCGGGTGGTTAAATAATGTCTCTTAAATAATTAAAACTTTAAAAAATATATATTAATAATTCTTTTTATGATAAATAAAAACAAGTTTTTCGATTCTACATCCACCACCTACATATTGACGCCTCTTTATTATATAACTTTATTAGTTGTTAATGATATAGAAAATATTCACAAGATAAAAATAAATTACAACTATTAAATAATAATTAAAATTTTAAAATATACAAATCAGTATACAGGTAAACATCAAACAAGTTAAATTTAATGTGAATTTTTCACGGGCACTAATTACATAGGTGAACAGTTGTGAGAGTTCACGAGAGTTTACTCATTTTAATTAGCTCAAACAGGATTTTCATTTCCAGAGAAAACTGCAATTTCGCTTAGCATTCTTTAAAATATTTAAAGTTTTATAAGCGGGTATTATTTCCACGTAGATTTTCCTAATTTTTCAATCCACTTACTCAATTACGTTCGTTCGTAGCCCGTTTTCCCTGACAATAGGAGGAATAAAAGTCAGTTAATGAAATAATGGAAGTCCGCAGCCACCCTTGACGACCTCTTCCTTTAATTAATGTTGAACATATTTCGCTTCATTGAATTTATCCCACATCCCTTAATTGTTGACAGGTTTATTATTAACAAGCTGTTGCCAAAGCTACCCTTATTGCTTATCTCGATATTGGCGGAATAAATATTTATCGATCTTTTTTCAATAAGTAATAACCTACTACACAGCAATTTGTCACAATTTTATGTACCTATATGATGTGCTCTTCGTAAGCGTAACATTTGTCGTTGCCATATTCCGTACGTTATTCCGAGAGCTAGGACAATTTTTCGTGGAGGTGTTTGAGGCAAGCTGAAAACTTATATGATGTCTCTCCTATTATTTCCCGACATGGAACTGGAGGCTCATTTTTTAATGTAGTAGTTTAATATTTAAAGAATATAAAAAAAATGTATCTACTTGAAATAAAGTTCTTTAGACATAAAATTTAAATGTGCAAAAAATAAAAGATTTATGTTAAAATTTACATAAAGATGAAATTTAGTAAAGACATAGATTTCTCCTACCATTAATAAATTCAACTAAGAATTGCATATACAAATGATTGCCAGTAATCATAATTTGTAAAACGTTCTTATAATCAAATGTAGGCCATGCATAATTGAAGTTTTATAAAATACGCACAAAGGTTTGAATGAAAATAAAATTATATTACCTTTGATCCACAGTGAACTGCTGGTAAAGTTGCTGATTTTCAGTAGCGAATGGGTTCATTCCAAGAGCAATCTATAAAATGCTTTTGCAATATATCTAGTAGTTTTTATTGTAGTTTAATTATTTTACAGTTCTATATGCAGAGTAGACAATGAAATAAAGATTTAGAATATTAATTTTGCACATTATCTTTTGCATCAAGAACACTTGCATGCCGCAACGATGTAATGTGAAATCAATAAAAGAAATAGATTAAATTAGGAAAAGGAATTAAGGTTTTGCACTTATTGTTATAATCAAAATATCATATAGAATGTATCATTATAATTATAATAGAATAAATATTTATTCGCCACCTGATAATCAATACCATGTGATACTTACTACATTATTAACTATATTTTAAAATTGATTTATCAAATTGTGATCAAAATTTACGGCAAGTTTTCCATCCGTAGGATTTTATGATTCAATCCATTGACTTGCAAAGCGAGCTTGTTTTAACTTCCCAAAGCGTCCGAATCCCCAAACGGCGTCTGGTTTTGTCATATTTTAATTCGTATTTCACAGTCCACCAGGCCCATATTGTAAATACTCTCTCACAATATTTTTTAAAAGCATTCATTACGTATTGTATAGTAAAATGTTTTTGTCATCGGTTTTATGACATAAGATTGCTATGCTATCGGTATTTCTAATTTAAAATCAGAGATATTTCTTAAGTCTTACGATTTTAAAAACGCAACATTTTTTACATACAAAAAATGCCGCTGGCTTTAGCTTTTATTTTCTTGCTTTGTAAGCTGACTTCACCGGAAACAAGAAAGGAATGCGGATTAAATATTTACACACATTCTTTCTACTTTCTTACGTATAGTTTGTAGTTCGTTTTCGCTTAATAAATGCTAGCATAGTATCCTTTAAATGTCGTGGAAAGAAAAGGAAATCATTGCTAATCGTAAATTAAATGTGATAAACGTTGTTTGATCATATATAAAAAAAATGCTTTACGCAACGATACTATAACAGTTGCTATAGTTGTTTTTGCATATATACAAGTCGACCTATATCAACATTAGCTGCCAGTCGCACACAGGAAACTAACAAGAACACGGAATAGATAATGGCATAGGGTTGCATTTTACATGGAAATTGACTTGCAAAATAGCGCGCTGGAGTGTATCGCTTGTAAGCTTGTAACTGTCAGGAGCAACAATTCATATTATGTGATGGTCATCTATCAGCAAACAATTAATTCAAGCTAGATTCCAGCTTTGCCTTGAGATGTGATAGTAGTATGACTTTCAGTCATATAGTAGCACTAGCTGTACCCCGCGGTTTCACCCGCGTAACTTCTGATTAAATGAGAACTCCGGGATTAAAAGTAACCTATATGTTATTCTGAACCCTTATCTATATGTGTACCAAGTTTCATCATAATCGGTTCACTAGTTTTTGCGTGCAAGAGTAACAAACATCCATACATCCATACTTACAAACTTTCGCCTTTATAATAGTAGTAGGATTTTGTTTGCTTTAAAGTTTTTTTTTTCTTTAAATCAATCTTTTTGTAACCTATCAACGCACTTGCAACAATTGTAGTGTTATGAAGTACCATTAGGATTATTTACCTGTAGTATTTGAGAAGATCTGTGAGTTATATTACTTATATGTTGCCATCGCATACACGCGCATAGTAGAAACAAGTGGATTATCTGTCCCGTATTTTCACAGAATGAATGCGAATTCAAATTAATTTATCTTCTCTTTTTTTCGCTTACCCAATTTAAAGAGCGATACAAAAATACATTTGGTAGTTTTGTTAATGCTTTTTTCATATTTATTTTTCCATCAGCATATTAATTAGTTTGTGTTAAGAAATCTCCAATATATTTGTATGATCAACATTTAATTTATATATATTTATGTGATCGTATAAATAGTAAGGTAAAGTATGGAAAGCAAATGGAAAGTAAATGCAGAATTGTAGTTTAAACCTACCCATATTATTCAGTTCACGTTCTCCGTTATTACATAGTTGGACTAAAATTCGTGAGAAGAAACGTGTAAAGTGCTTGACCTTTCTAAACGTTTATTTAGTCTCGGCAAATGGTGTAAACCTTATACCTTAAAGATTGAACAAATACTTACACCTTAACCTTTCGGTAACCCTTATTCATATTTATTGGGGATTGATGAAAACATTTTTTCATTTTTATAAACTGCTACACACCAACAGAAATTGATTTCATTACCTCTTCATCCGTAAAAGTTCCTATGTTTTATATCTGTAGATATGTTTTTTGTAACAACAAAGCAAAGCAGAGCTGATGTTGTCATTGTCGCGTCGATTAAATGTTCTGTTCAAAAAACTTCAATAAAACGCGATGTAAACTGTCTCCGTACTTTATTACTCGGAAACTGTTCACTCGCTGTAGCAAGAATTGTTTCTAAATGCGTAGGATGTATGTAAGATTGTTGTTTTTATTGTACCTAAATAGGTAAGCGCTTGTTCTCAACGAGCGATTCGGTATTTCATTTCTTGTATGTTCATATTATAAAGAAAAGGTGTTGGCAGGTCTTTTTCTTAACAGGCATATTCCCTGATACTAAGACATAACCGCAATTCATCACTGGTGCGAGCTTTGGTCGCTTTGAATCAAGGCTTGACACCGTTTTTTGAAATATATCCGAAATTGGGATCCTCAATTGCCTATGCGTATATCCCGCAATGTCGGCAGATCATCTGTGAAACTTTTAATCATAGGTGGTTAAGATAGACTTAAATCAAGAGTAACATTATTACCATGATTGTCAAGATACACCTTCCTGCGCAAGCTCTCAAAAGACGATAGTTTATTTTATAATATTGCATTAAATTTTGTTATATAAAATTGTATAATGTCAACCCATAACTGGGCCGAAGTCATGCTGTGGTTCGCGGAAATAAAATATGAAATTTCAGGGCTACAAGATATTTTATTAAAACTCAAAAGTTGAACGACCACGGCATTGGAATTTAAGAAGCAGCGTATTAAATCAATGCTTATTTTACATGTTCAACATTTCTTAATATTTTAAATTGAATTTAAGATAGAATGCTAATTTAAGTTACCCTGAGACGACACTCGCCAGCAATTACTTGCAGGTGTGTCCAACATCAAACACGGATGAGGCACTGGATGTTAGGGATATTTTAATGAAAGAGGAAATATTAAGCTTGGTGAAAAGAAACTATGCACGCAAAACCTCGAAAGTCTGGGGCAAAAATAATCCATCGTACTCTACATATCAGTCATCACTGCGTGTAGTGGATGGCTGATATTAAACTATACCAGTGATTCCCAAAGTGGTCTATATCGACCCCTAGGGGTGTATGACAACCTGCAAGGGGTCTACGTCGCGAAAAAAAATTTGGGGGGCCATGAAATGAAAAACGGGTCTATGATAGTAGATCTCAATACATACACTAAATCAGGTAAGTCAATCACAGAAAAACATGGTTAAGGGTCTACGACACAAAAAAGTTTAGGGAAATCTGAACTATACCTACAGGCAACGACGAGGACAATAGCAGCTATTTCGGTCTATTATGGTCGATATAAAAGTTTAAGTATTTATGCCATGTGCCCTACAAATTAATTAATATCGTGTGTTAGCTCACTGACATTTACGACATACTGCCTTCCTCAGATACAAATAACCTTATGGGTTTTATGTGCCATATACCCGATCATCTATAAATTGATAAACAGAAAAATATTAATTATATTTGGGGAAATCTATCGCAAGCTGTTAGAAAACTGTGCAATAAAAACTATTCTTTATAATGGAAAAGTGTAGTTATAGTCACACTGGAAATTCGTTAAAGGAAAATTGATCAGTGCATTGGACACGAATCTTTACTTTAATCAAACCCATTTTAATTTGGTTTTAAAAAGTATCGTGCAATAAAGCTTGGGAGTGTAGATTTATCCTTATATTGCAGAATAAGCCTGTACTCTACGATAAGCTGCACTCGCCCCTCTGAATTGAATGCTTACTTTTTATTACCTCCCTGTTTCAGTTCGCGTCTCATCGTCTTAAACCACATTCGTCATTTATTCCCTCAATCTATATAAATTGTTTCGTTATAGCTCCACATTCCAACTTATTTGTTTGGGTTTGACGTAAACAACTTAGTGTAAATTAGCGATGAATTGGCGAGTTTTGTTTATCTGAAGATTAATGATCTCAACAGTCGTCTATTTTTATATAAATAATGACGTCTAACAGAATTTCGGCTATGGGCAATCTCAATAAACGACTTGAAGTAAATGTATTTCGCAACCGTGTTTTCTCAAATACAGAATCAATTTCTAAATTGTACTTATTGTGTTGTGTTTGTTTTAATGCTGTATTTATATTGTACTTAGTTATTGGTAATACAATGGAGAAAATCAAACATATCTTATGGGTATGCACACAGAACATTAATGTTCTGTGGGTATGCACCTAATCATAACAAAGCTTTGTATATATTTGATCCTAGTCCCCAGGTATGAAGCGAATATTCTGTTCACCTGTGAGTTTTTTATAACAATAATATTCCTTAACGTCTGAAAAAATAGAAGTTACATACCAAAGTAAATATTTTCGCTCAGTTTATTTAGTTTACGTCGCTGAGAGTGTCGCGATAAATGTCAAATGCCTCTCTGAATACGTAGCAATGAGCATAAATCATTTCTATCCCATGTATCGTCTACTCACGCCACATATAAAAATATATGCAAATGTGTAGGCTTAAAGCGCTTGTGAAAGCACGATAGCTTAAATCCTGAGTAATGTGCTCTTCTGCCGGGGAAGTTCGCCCATGAGGAAATTACGTCATTCATTACGCGAAGACAGATGTCCGTTGTCACCTCCCCGAAGAAAGATTCTATAATTAATATTCAAGATTCAACACCGCATCGAATCAGCGATAAGTAATAATGAATTTTCGTTTGAGTGACTGACTTATAGCGATCTACTTTTCATGAACTTCTTAAATAATTAACGTGTGCTTTATGTTTACAGATGTTAATCCGTAATCGCGTATAAAATTATTTGTCCATCCGTGCTTTGTTTTGAGAATTACTTTAAACCGTTTCCTACTCGTTGGCCTAAATTAATTTTATTTCATTTCAGAATACAAAAGAATACTCGAAACATAACGTTTTTCGAACAAAAGTTGACCTCTTTTATCGAATTTATTTGTCACATTTAGGTGAGCATTGTTACACTTTCTTAGTACCTTGGGACGGGAGGAAGAAAAGTAGAATTGAAGGGCACTTCCGAGAAAGTTGTAGTGAATACAAATGACATGGATCCGGAACGTTTGTTTGTACGGAATTAGATTTAAACAGTGTCGATCGAGTCGCCGAAATCCCGCGGGGTAAGTTTAGTCCCTTGTTCATTACCCTACATGTCCCAACTGCCAACGCCTTCGTGCCGAGATAGCGCTGCAATCTAATCTCGCACAGATTAAACCTATGTAAATTGAAATAAAGCGAGGCACGCGCGCCATCTCAGTAATGTCTCTAAATATACGCTTTACCTACGTAAGTGCTAAGTTATTTTTACTTGACTACAGCGGAGACGAAAGGAAGTATGCATAAATGTATTATGAACGCGCCTATGACAGTCTGTAGAGCCTTAATCATCGTTTAAAGGGTGGCAATCGATTTTCAATTTGGCAATTATTATAGCCTTGAGGCATTATCTGTAATTTATTTTTTATTGAATAGGATAATGACATGTAATATAAAAAGAAAAAGGCGTAACGTCTATTTAGCAAAATAACCGATCATTATAACACTATTAAAAAAGTTGAAAACCTTACTTACTTCTCTTACTTTAAGAATGTGTCGATCTACGATATTACAATCAATTTACTTAAAATAATTTAATGCTGTTGTTAGTTGGTATTCTAAAAGAATCTATCTATACATATAATAAAATCGTAGACTAGCCGTGTCTGTACATTCAACATTTTCAAGGAAAAATAGTGTTTCACGTTTCTAAATTAAAAATTGTCATACTACCTCTACTTCAAAATCCACAAAGTACAGAATTTTGTAGTCCACTCAGGCGAAGCCGCGGGCAAAAGGCTAGATTAAAATAGGTTTTCATGCATAGATAACTTATGCATACAGTATTGTATTGAAAGTTTTACGAGTAATTGGTAAACAACCAAACTCGATCAAATCAGCGGTAGATCCCTCTCACTCAATCGTAAAATTTCAATAAACCAGTGATATTTTACTGTGTACTATTCAATTCCACGCATTGATTATTTGATGAATTTATTACGGGACATATAATGATGATAGATCATAACGAATAATAAATAATTAAGCTAGATGATTCTACTATGCACTCCATGTATATTACATGAACACATCAAATGTCTAATCAAAAGCTTTTTTTATTTAACAACGGTCATGCGGAGTATGCGGTTCACCTGATGTTAAGTGACTTACCTCAGCCCATGAACGTCCACAACGGCAAACTGTCGCAGATGTCTTGCCGGCTTGAAGGAATGGGAGGGGATAGGGAGAGGATCAATGATGTGAAATTAGGAGAGAAATAGAACAGCATGGGAGAGGAATGGGATGGGAATACAGCCCTCCAGGCACCCGCTTACCGTACAAAACCTGTGTTTTGCACTGTTGCAATACTGTTTCAGCCGATTTTCTGCTGGGAGGGTGGTACCTTCACTGGTGTGATCTTGGCTCAATCGTGCAATGTACGGCTCCCACTCTTTTATTGCTGAAGATGTTATGCAGCAGATACCCGCTTACGACACTCACGGGTAGAATGAGGTAACGACTGACGACGTATGTAGTCTAACCCGTCGCCATACGGGTGAAATTTTATTATAACTGAGTTATCGTTAGAACTAAATAACAATTTGTTACATATTTCTGATCTAAGTTATTTTGTATAACATTACAATTTAACGCACAAGGTTTGTTTTAAACAAATTAACAACCCTTTTTTTCCTCTCGACCATTGATACAGACAGAATAGCCAGTGCAGTGTGGAGATATATCTTTGCATTATATTTCTATTGAAAGTATTAAATGCCTTGATGTTGAATAAATATTATACTGAAATACAAATAAACCATGGCAAAATGTGGTATTCTTTATGAATGAATTAAAATTTCAGTATTATTTTTTACACAATTAATTCCCGTAAATATTTAAACCATATTTTCATTCAAAAGCTGTTAAAATAAAAATGCTAATTATGTAAACTACCGATCAAATAAAAACAATCTTCCACTAAAATATTACGTAATTACACAAGCTGAAGCCGACATTATTTTCGTTGTTACAGACGAAACGAATACGAACACACCTGAGGTTAAAATATATTATGAAAAAATTTTACGCAAATTGTAGCAAAGAATACCTTAAATGAAACTTTATGACCGTTTTCTTTTGTAAATCAGGAAACTGTATAAAATTATATCGGAAACGAAATTTTTAGTTGGTGCAAAATTTACGCATATAAGCAATAATAGAAATAGCATAGAGAAAATATGTAGACGAAGAATGATCCTAGAAAACTTCGTACCTAGGTTTTTCATGATGATGATTATTAGATTTAGATTAGTTTATTATAGATAATAGTGGCGGCTTTAGGGGGTGGGCAATCACCCAGGACCTTGCTTGCCTCTCGCATTCTGATAGTCCTGAGAATTATTGCCACCACGCCTATTGAACGACGCATCTGATTAATCGGCTTTCAATGCGTACTATTCTTTAAATCAAAAATTAAGTAGCTCATTCCTTTTAATTCAAGATTTTTGTCTTAGAACATCCGCAAACAGCAGTTTAAAAATGTTACAACTCTATATTTGTCTTAAAATCTTCAAGGTGGATTTGTATTATTTTTTTATAATATTATATTTTTTATACCTGTTAAAAGTATAACATATACGAGTCCCAAGTAATGGACGTGTTACGTAATACATAGTATTATATTATCTATGGTAATACTATCTTATTGGTCCGTTTCGATATGGTGGATATATAATTCACTAGCACAGAGTAGAGAAGGGAATCTCTTGCAATAAGTTCTTACTCCTTTGACGGGAGTTTATGAACGCTTCGCTGATCGCCATAGATCACCGACATTCTTACGAGTCCCTCATTTCTAAAGAATGGTCTTTAGAAAGGGCTTATTAAGATAATGTAGCGTCATAGGCCCTTAATTATACGGGCTAAATTCAATTAAATCAATAAAGTCGTCTAAATTCTTATTTTAATTTTTCGACGTTTATATACAGGTGCATATATTTTTTGGTGAAGAATATATGATTTAGAAAGAAAATTATCAGTAAGTGAAGAAGGTTGAAGCCTGAAGGATATAAAAATATGTGTATTAAATGAAAAGTATAAGTATTATAATAAACTAGCTGTGCCCTGCGTATATCTGCGTATATTTTCCCCTTTCCCGTGGGATTTAATCAATATCCTTTCCTAGGGGATGCCTGCATTACATGCAAAATTTCATACCGGTCCGTCAAGCGGTTTGGGCTGTGAGCGCGTGAAACGTATCAAATTTCATTTCACTTTTTTGATATAATGTGTTTGATACACTATCGTACTATTTTATTTTAAGTAAAATAAAAAGGTTAGATATTGTAAAGAATCGTCACAGAGCTTTATTAAAACTGTATTTTCGTAATTATCTCATACTGGGCACTGTAGTACCCAGGGCGCTTTCCCCACAAAACAAAAATGGCACTGTTGTGCCAGGCAACGGTGCATTGAATATTATTATCTGTCTCATCTTCATGCCTAAGCCACAAAATCAATTTGGATGAAAATTTTGTATACTTATATTATAATTTGTACCAATATAGTTTGATACCCGAGAAATAACACAGGATATAGGTATTCTGACGCATATAATATAGTATATACATCTTGCATAAAAAAAATAGTTCTTATATCGATAAAGAAGCAGGATATTGCAATAATAAATATGTTATATTATGGTGGAGACAATAGAGGAAGGTAAGGGAAGAAAATTGTTAATAATAAAATTAATTAAATATAAAGTATTGCCTAATACTTCACGCAACGCCATCTATGATCGAAGAATGCAAAGCGTAATATACATCCCAGCCAATAGATGTCGCGACAATTGATTGCGTGACGTACCGCGATCCTCTCAACACGCTGCGTCGCTGCACGCAGTCGAGTTTTCTCTGAAAGCGAGACGTTTAATTTTGATATCAAAATCGAGACGTCAAGAAGTCACAGCAATACTGAAAGCGCTTGCAACGCTGAACCACCCTCCAGATTCCTTTTTGACCGACTTTCGAAAAAGATGGAGGTTCTCGTTTTGGGGCGTATTTTTTTTCATATATGTGTGTTTTCGTGTATGGTGTCTCGACCGATCTTCATGATTTTTTCTATTTTAGGGATGGTAGGGAAAAGCGGTGAATATTGACTGTTTTTCGCGTAATATTTTATTTAATTTGTGAATGGAAATAAGAATTATTAATATAATATGTATAATTGTATATTATAAATGTGATATGAGTTATTCATATATGTATATAATATGAATTTAAATTGCAATAAGTTAAATAAAAAACCTAACATAAAATACATATCCAAGCTTAAAATCTGTAAAAATAGGGTTGTTATGAAGTCAATTACAAGTAAACAACTATCATGTTTTCTTCTTCATTATTTTTTATTTAATAAGTATATAACAATCAAGTACCTAAAGTACAAATATCCAATATTTATGAATCAGGAATGTGATAAAATTGTGAAAGTCGTATTACAAACTTTTTATTTTTTTTTTATATCCAAACTTGGTTAAACATTACAAAAGTTATTTTATTTACTTTAAATTGATTGGAAACCAATGAATTTCCACACAGTACAGACACAAGATCTATAAACAATAAACAGTAACTCTAAAAAAATTCCTGTACAAAATTGATGACATAGAAAATTCCAGATTTACCAAGTATTACATCTAGAATAAAATCGCTTACAATAAATGTATAATATGACTAAACATATTTTATGCTTTATAATTGTTATTTATACAGTATCAATTTGTTTCTCTGGTTGATCACATTTCTCTGTAATTTCTAATGTATCTAAATTCTTGGGTGTATCTTCAGAGTCCATTACGTCTGTCCGGTTTTCTTTTGTAGCGTCGTCGATCTAGACATAAGTAAGAAGAGGTTATTATAAAGGACTTTTTTAAATTTTACAAACACAAATAGGCACAGCATTAATGCAATGCTCATTATATTTTTTTACCTAGTAGCCAACAACGCCCAGGCATTGAAAATCATCTTTTGTAATTCAGATAATCTTTAATATAAACTTATTTTAATATTTGTAACTGTTTGCCACAGTTTAATCGAAACACATTTAACAATTCCTTTGGCCTCTGGTTACATATTAAAATTTTTAACATAAATAAACCCAATGAGTATTTGAATTCCGAACAAACTTATCATCAAATTTATCAAATGCATTTTCCAATTCTTTTTTTATTACTATTTCAACAAAAATTTGGTTGTATTATTTTAAATATATTACCTCATTTTTATTAGAATCCGTTTCCATGGAACTGTTCTGTGAAGTCTGTTGCTTTCTGTTTTTCTTTTTGCCCATTTCAGCTTCAAACTTTTGTATAAAGTCAGTCTGATTCACGTAATCGTCGGGTCTACCTTCGAAATACTCTGGATTCATTTTAATATCTAAAAAAGATAATGATTTTTGAAAATTATGCACTTAATTGTATTACACGTAAGGATTAGTTTTGTATAAAAAGTGTGAAAGTATGTGTCCACATTTGTATTTGTTGTATTAAAAATAAATACAGACCTATAAAAATAAAATAAAAAAACTTAGTAAAATATATAAATTAGTAAAATTGTGTCTAGTTACCATTGCCAAGAACTTCAGGAACCATATATGGGAATAACCATCCAACAAGTGGTGTCTGCCCCGATAAGTAGTGTGCTTTCTTATGATAAAATAGTAAACCATCCAATGGGGGGAAATCTGGATCCTCACACGGTGGATATGTTGAGAAAAACCTGGAAATTTAAAAAACAAATCCCATTACATTACTAGGAAAGTAAAAGACAATGCTCTCTCTTAATATCAATTAAGGGAAAAAAATGTAATAGAGTATGCACATTCTTGCCAGTTATTACTGGGCCAAAGCACGCGCAGGTCCGCTTCTATTCTGTCGCGCCAGCGATATTTGGGGCGACCTACCGCTCAGGACCGGGCAAGATGGAGAGTTCTCGTCTCGGAGGCCAAGACCCACTTCGGGGTTTCAGTGCCATAGGAGTAAGTAAGTAAGTATGCACATTCATTATCTCCTATGTCAAATACTATAGATATTTTAACCAAAATAAGATGAAGAATATCATATTAACTAAAAGCGGATACAAAGGAAATAATAATTTTTCTTTGTGTGCCTCTACTATTAGTCAAACAAACTCTATTTATGAATTCTCCCAAACAAAGTCAATGATATCAAATTCATAATGTTAATAGAATTTTCTTTACTTAATAAATCTAATTTAAAGAATTTACTTACATGTTAAGAAGATGCGATGTACATGGGATCATCGGTATTAACTTAAATATCATTGTGTTCCATTTTGATACTGACTTGAGTGCCGAAATTTCATTCAAATGTGTCTTCAACCAATACTGTCGAAACTCTGTCTGTAATAACAATATTTGGCTTTATTATATTTATATTTAAAAAAATATGTATTAAATATTGTCTCTAGCCAAACAGGATCTTGCTGCTTTGGAGAATATCTGTAGGTTTTTATTAATATTTATAATGTTACAAAACTTGTTTATAATAATTATTTAAACTTTAAAATGCAGTAGCATTTATACACAATATCAATTAATATGAAAAGGAAAAGGCCTCTCTACAAGGAATTATTTTATATAATAAAACTAACCTCTCCATCAGTCATAGGTTGAGCATTCCAAGCCAGTATATCAAGTACATACATAGTATTAGTGTTTTTGCAATAAAAGCAGTCCAACACACAACTGTTATCCCTTACTGCAGATCTAGGGTTGCCCCCTGGTAATGACGTCCAACATTCAAACTTGAAATGACCATATTTGGTGTAGCATTTTGTCATCCCCTGTAAAGAAACATTTGTTTATATAAGGAACATCAATTAAATATTTTAGGAAGTACAATGAAGAATAGATTTCACGGGATTTTTTTTCATACCCTGTATGTTGTATGTAGTAAATGGATACTCAAACTGTTGGACAGAATGAACCAATATTAAATAGTCTATCATCTCTGTAGATATATTATATGAATTTTAATACTAATAATAAGAGAATTTTACAATCACTTACATGATAGGATATCACAAGCATTCTGGTACCTTTAGGACATGGAGCAATGTACCAATTTGTCTCAAAATCTGTAGGTTTCTCTATCAGCCATTCCGATAACATCAACACATTGCTGTATGTTAAGTTTGTCTTGTGAAAACCAGCAACATAAATACTAGGCCTATATGAGACCTAAAAAAAGAATAAAAATGTTTTACTTTGTATAATCAAAAACATTTAATTATGACTGGCACTGACAACTTCATAGTTAATGCTCAGTTTCTGAGTAACTTTCACGCATGCATACAATTGTTTAATTTATTCAAGTCAATTTAATCAAAGGATATGTCTGTTTTGTGTTCTGCTGTGTAGAGATTGATCAATTACTAATCAATTGATTCTTAAACCTATTAATAAAGTTTTAAGAAGATCAAAGTAAACATATAAAAAATGTTTTGCAGTTTATATCAAATATACCTACTTTTGTTCTAGCAAAATCTAACAATATTTTATCTCACCTTCTGGTATGGTTTAAAAAGCTTTCCCTCTTCCACATTTTGTACAAGTTCCATTATACCTCTGAACTTATCAATTTTATTCATTCTGTTACTGTTGATGAAAGAAATAGTACATATATTAAAATAAAGGTTTTATAATGACAATAAAGTATGTATAGCAACCATATGCAAGTATCATCATAAATCTTAGACTTTTTCGTGACCATGATACAGATTTAATTCATTTGATGTTACTTAACAAATTTTTATCAATTTTACACCTTTTTTGGGTATCTAAAAGTTGTTTGCGCCTTTCTTCTTGAGATCCATATTTTCCCCAATTTTTATAAAGCTCTTTGTATGTTCCACCTTTTTCCTTATCATCTTCACCTGTAGCTTCTAGCTTGAGAATGGCACGCTCAAGTATTTCTAAATCTTCCTCCATCTTTGCACACCTCGGCTGTAATTAAAATTACATGATTTTTATTTTAGTTAAAAATAAAAATAGCTTTATTTCTTTAAGTTACAAAAGGAATACATAAAATTTAGATAATAACAGAAAGATTAGTAACTTAAAGTACATGCTTTATAGTAACGATTTGTCAATGGGCCCGCACTAGGCATAGCCTGTCTTGTGGAGCCCCTTTGTACTATATAGTTGTTACTATATTTTTTATGTATCGATTAGACTGGCGAATTTAGGCCAGTGACTCAAATTTAAATCTATAGAGTTACTTAGTTAGTATTTTGAAATATATAGAAATCATTGTGTTGAAACCGGCAAACTTCGAAACTTTTAACATATACTATGCAAACCCTGCTGAACCATGAACAAAGATTGAACTATGGATTTACACCTGTATGCTAATGATGAACATAACAACGCTTTTATAAGCCTTTGCTAAATAATTTAATTTTTATGATACAAACATAACGATATAAAAATTAATTATTTTTACACAAATAACTTTATAGGTTACCTGCTACGTGAGACGAATTATGTGTTTAAATCAATTCAAAATTTCATGTGGGTTTTAATTAGTATAATAGGTTTTCTCAACATAAATCTAATTTGTTTTTAAAGCGCTTCGAGAGCAACAATCAACGATTTTTCTTAATGTCAAATGTCAATTTCTACAAATGTCATAAGTCAGAATAACTTTGGCAGCTGTCATACAATCTATTTTTCATGGTTCCAAGATGATTCCAATTTCCAATTCCAAGACCGATTATTATCTAGTTATTATTATTCATTATCGTTTATTAACCGACGCGGACGTTCTTGTTATCGATTCCCTTTTTCACAAAAGTAGTGAGACGCAAGAGGATATATAAATTAAGCATATTTTCTATAATATTTTTAGTTTTGGATATATCAACCCAACCTAATAGAAAAGTAAAAAGCCGTACAACAGTTTTAATGAGTCGACGAAAATTTGGGAATTTAGAGTTAAACCAGGGAGCGCCTCAGACTTGATGTTCTACCTGTCAAACAAGATGTAATTTTTAAGCCGCCTCTTCATATCATCAGATGTATCTGCGGACGTCATCTGCGGATGCATCCGCCGATGTGAAGACGGGGTAATCTGCCTATCCGTAGTAGGTATTTTACGTCCGCCGATGCAGCCGCCATCAATCCAGCTGTTGTCGGTTTTTTAGCACAGATCAAAGGATTTCATTACCCAGAAAGATGCGTCTGTCCACACACAGGCAGATGCATCAGTGTAATTTATATAGCCAATTTATTCGTTAGGAAAGTTAAGGGAAAACTTGACCGTGCTTGTAGCATGCTGACAGGGTAACCCTCTCGACATGTTGCGCACAATTGATGCGGTGGCATTATCTTTCTTATTCTCATTTATACATTTCTATTTCGCAAAAATGCGACAGCTATGAAGGCATAAAAATACATTTACTTTTAATTAAGTATATATAGGTCCTATCTATACGTTTGTTGTGCTTAAAAATGTTTTTAATTAGTCCCGCTTGTGAAAGAATAAAGGTAGGATGCTTTTCACGGACAAAGCTACAAAGTCTCGACAAAACAAATCTAGCAACGCATATACCTTTTTCAAAGTACACAAACTGAAAATTTCTAATAAACTTCTTTTATCCTCTGTTCCAAAGCACACAAACACCGCTTAAATTTTTAATTAATACATATTGTTAAGTATTTGTTATATTATCAGGTCACATATTATATCATGTAAATGAATATCAAAAAATAAACTTCATTCTACTAATATCATAAATGTGAAAGCTTAGATGTTTGTGTGTCAATCACGCCACAATTACAAGACGAATTTTGATGAAATTTCGCTATTCGAGGATTAGGTGATAAGATAGAGGATTTTATCCCAATTTAACGCGAGCGAAGCCGCGGGCTTAAGTAATAATCCAAAGCTGTTACATACCATTCTGAATAAACTCTTTTGTATTTGTATTGCGAAGTTGCAATGTTGCTGATGTTGATGATTGCGAGTTTTTCTTCTTTTCTAATGTACCACGCGAAATTTTCTGAAAGTAATTAGTAGAAAAAAATGCTAACATTAATATTAAAAAATAATAAAAATTAGTTATAATATTTACAATCGCTCCGAAAATTTTAGTAGGCGTATAAAATCGAAACCTCAAAATATATTTTGTATATTCATATAATAAAGAATAACTTAAAACTTATAGTAGAAATATAGTTAAAAATACTTACTCCAAATGTAGTCACACTATAATTTCGAGGTATTTAACATTTTCTCACAAATAATTTGTCTCTGTTGGTAACCGATGATTCTGCAGCCGGCAGACCGTAAGGCGCATGTAGGTTGACATGCGCAGCACTGCACTCCCAATGCAAGTGCAACCATTGTAGGATACTAGTCTAGCTATGAAAGTACTTATATTTCATGTACCTATAGGTACACTCTCTGGTCTCTTGTTAGATCCAAGTCCGTGCATCAGTTGAGTTGAACGCTTGCAGGAGTGCGCACATTACCGCGTTGATATTTTGTGGGCATCGAAGTATTTTGTAGGCACAATTATTCAATTATGTATTCTGCGGTAGGTAATGCTTGACATAATATAATAATATATTGAATGTCAACAGTGATATATGGGTATACTCACCTTTCTAACTTCCTTATAATACACATTTGTATTTTGTTATCTTTTTACAGGTACGATGCATGAATCCGTTTTATGTTTATGTAATTTATTATTGTGGGCTTAAAGTTTCAACTTGAGCTTATCAATATATTAATTTGTTTCCTTTAAAATGATTTATATACTTACTACTTAGGTTCGCGGTTTCACCCGCGAGTGTTACCCGTTTCCGTAGGATTTTACGTGTTGTGTTGGGTTTCAAACAGTCTCTGTACAGAATTTCATCCAAATCGGGTCAGTAGTTTCGGAGCCTATTCCATCATACATACTTACAATCACAAAATGAAATCTTTCCATTTTATAATATTATAATAATATAGATTAATATAATATAGAGAAGACATTTCATATTTTAAATGTGTGTGTCAGTCAACTACGGACGAATTTTGAAGAAATTTCGTACGCACTTGTTAATATCTGAATTAGATGATAGGATACTTTTTACCGAATTGAACGCGAGCGAAGCCGTGGGCAGGATCTAGTGCACAATAGTAATGTATTAGGTTAGTAAATGACGCAAATGGATCTCGTTGTCATATATGCATTAATAGTTTTTTCACAAAATTATTGTTTGCACTGCACAAACGGCTGTATGTTTTCTTAACTGTAGAAATTTGTTACAGGTAGTTATCGTGCTACTTTAGTGTTACTGGGGGCAGTCTACGGTCGATGCTAATCGCCACCAAGTTGCACTTTTACTGATGACCCTGAGGTTTAATCTCCCATGCTTTGGCGGCGCACTGACATTATTTTAATTTTTATAGTCAAAGCACATCATTAGGTTATAAAAATTATACATTAGTTACATTAAGTACTTATAACAATTACGGTTAAGCAGGTACGGTTATTTTTCCAGTCTTTGCACTTTAATTTAAATATTAATTTATTTAATTTATGATCTATTATTATAATAAATGTTCTTTTACTTAGAAATTGAGTAATGTCCATAGTATGACAGTTAAGCATCTCTCAATGGAAAGCATCAATTGATTTGGACATAGGCTAATCTGTAGTTCTAAATCTGTGTTGATCTTTGCGGTAATAATAGTCATTATCAAAAAATATAGTGAAAGTCAACGGTTTGCGAAAAGTACCACTCTTCAAAGATAACTGTAAAGTCATAGTATTTCAGGAGTTTCAAATATACGCAAAACGCTAAATTCGAGTTGAGCGATATGTAAGTTATGGATTTTAATAGAAAAAAATATCGATATACTAATAAATTTATTTTATATGTAAGTCTACTGAGTGTATAAATAAAAAATGTTAAGTATATGTTACAAACCATAATTATAATGTCTTCGTACCTAATTGTTTTCTCATAAGCTACGTCACGTAATGTAAATTGTAAAACAATGAAATAATGTTCTTACTATGAGCTTCTAGGTGATATATTTGTTACCTATCATATCCAAATTGTTGTAATGTAAATTCCAGTTAATATACGAGACAAGAACAATGGTAATATGCGAGCTAAGCAGATTTTAGTACTTTATAATTTTAGTATAAATCATAAATGTTATTTTCTATGTATGTGAATTTCATAATAGTAGGTTGTAACATTGAACATATATCTAATAATAGGTACTTACGTTTAAATTTTTAAAAGTGATTTTTAAATAAAATATGTATTTGAATAGTAATTGTAAATACTGTAAATCATCTCCAACAACAGGTTGACGTCAGATTCATACGTCCATATCCCGATCGCCTCCGCGCCCGCCGCTGGGGGAGTGAATAGACGGGCGCGTGGGACTCTGTTTCTTATACAAAGTAAAATGTTGTCTACTGAGACTAAACCCTAGACGACGATGATTGATTTAAACTCAAACTTAAAACACCTCCCCCTAACAGAACGTTCGACTATGGCGACAAATGTCATTAGAGGCTAGCCAACTGCGAAGGATATTATAGTGCACATTTGCATAAGTGATTGCGCAAACACAGGAGCACTCTCTAAACCTGTACTCTCATAACACCGGCAGGCAGAAGGACGAGATCGGAGAAGGTGCGGGACCGAAGGCTTTATGTGCTCAAGTCACGCATTGTACCAATACCGCCAACTTTCTGTCTCAGGCCTGTTATTCGAAAATTCAATAAATATTTTTTCGGTACCATCCGGTAGTTGAACTTGAGACCTCTTGTTCTGTATTCCACGATGCAACCACAAGATGTACGGCTTCGATAGTTCGATACGCACTCGACTCTACATTACTTATAAACAGCAAAGTGATGTAAGGGCGAAATATATATTTATACAGTAGTCGTCAACCTACGCGGATATTACGAGGACTCCCACTGTGGTGGAACTAAAAATATGTAAACATTTGCATTTGCTATTTTTATAAATAGGTAGAGTTAGTTCTCTGATAGCTATCGACAAACAAATCCTTATATAAATAGAAAATAACATATTATTTTCGTATCGCTTAACTTCCCCTTCGGATATATAAAATCCGGTGCATATATTTTTTATCGCATTGTAGAATTAAATGTGGGGAGGTGGTAACTTACCCTTTGCGAACTGGGTCCAATTCGTACTGAAACAATACTTGGTCCTCACATTTCTATAAAATATAAGATTTTATAGAAATTAAATATGTGGTGCTATATTTCTTATAAAATAATATCGGTAATTCATGCTATTGTGAAAATGGATGATTATTTTGCTCCATCTCGCGATGAAGTAAAAATAAATATTTAATCGGGTTTTGGTATATTTTTCAGTCGGTATATCCGCGTTAATGCAGTAAGTGGTGTCGAAAATTATAAATTATTAAAAAACTATATACTATAAAGTAAAACTCTTATAATAAATCATCAACATTTAATTAAATGACAAGACTCATTTGCGGAGATTATGGTTACTTGCAGTTTCATGAGCTGTAGGTACTAACGATTTAAATAATATTCATTACAATTTGCATATTTTTAAAAAACAAACAAGAAACATTATATGAATTGTCTTTTTATAAGTTTTATAAAGATTCCTGTCTTTTTCTACAAAATGAGCTCTAAAAATTAAATATATTATGGCAATGAGTTTGAGCGAAAAAGGTGACGAACAATATAATTGATGTCCTATAACTTACCGGCTTAATATTTTAGATAAAAATATATTAATGATTTTTTATTTATATAAAAATAAATTAATAGATGATAATTTATTTCAATATTTCTACATGTTATATCTTGCGCCTTTATAACTTTTTCTGTAGCTTTATTAATTAATAAAATAAGTGCCGTTTAAATTTATGCAATCAAATTTTAAAATTTCCGCCAAAAGTGTTAAATTGTCATTTAGCTACTTTTTCCTTTATTCATTAGTACAAACATCAAATGAGTATGTTACAATTATATTAAATCAAATTAAAATTATTTTCGTATACACCATATTAATTATTTAATATAAAGAGCGATATAAATAATTTATTTAAACGTGCTTTTAGCGTCAGTACTCCTACAGTGTTTAAAACTCTTTCTATTAACCTATTTTTCGGGAAATTTTAAAAGATTACATGCTTCTCAACTACCTTGATATAATAAAAAATCATTCATCATATATGTACAGTGACTTGGATGATTTTAATATTATAGTGAATATTATTTTCATAAAATATATTCCAACAAACTTACTTTTAAAGAGAGACAATACCGCCATTCACATTGTAAATGACAAAAATTAGTAAAAGAAAATTTTCTATTTTAATATTTATTATAAATAAATACAAAAATCGTTAAGATTTATTGCTTTAATATCCACATTAGGTAAATTTTAAAGATTAAACTGGCAACACTCTTGCTGGGCTACGATTTTAACCGAATGTTTTTCTATTGGATCCGAGAATAACCGAACGTATGATTAGGTCACGTGGTACTTTTGGAGTCTTCGTGGCGTAGCTTGTTCAGCTGCTCGTCGAAGCGGCTGTCGGACGGTCGCCTCTTCGCGATTTTGCGTACAATGTAGCAGCCATTTTTGTTCTTAGTTCATAATAGCGTGCGCATATTTAATGTATTTAGGAGAATATCTAGAAAATTTTTCACGATGACTATTATAGTCTTTTTAATAGATACATCAGCATCTATGAATCAAAGAGCTTATTTGGGCGGACGCCCAACGTTGCTCGATGTAGCCAAGGGCGCTGTGGAAACATTCGTAAAGGTACGTGCAGTGTCATCGACATCAACCGCCTCATTTTTGTGATCGATTTGTTTAAAGTGAGCTTGTGTTTGCTACTAAAATGCTATTATGTTGTAGGTACGTCAGCGATCTCCTGAAAGCAGAGGCGATAGGTATATGCTTCTAACTTTCGAAGAGCCACCCGCGAACATCAAGGTTAGTGTATCAGAGTGAACACGTTTTGGTGATATTATTGTAGTTTTTTACTACAATAATAATTTGAGCCGGCGCCATAAAATCCATTCGTAAAACACTGTAATCTGTAGTCATTTACATTCTTTGATAATGAATTAACTAAAATACAGCACGACGTAAACAGGACGAGCGGCTGCCGTTGCTGTCTTCGCGATATCGCTCGCGACTGCGCTCTCCTCGTACGCTCATTGGTCGAGGCAGCATTTAATAACGAAATGGCGAATTGGGGGGAAATATGAAATCATGATTCTGTTTGGGCATAGTGGAATGTTGTGTGGTTTCGTTATTTATGATAACGAATTAGTTATCATATATTTGTATTTTGGTCTGTTTTTATACACAATCGAATAAGTTTTTTAAATAATCTTATTGGTATTTCAGGCTGGTTGGAAAGAAAATTTGGCTACATTTATAAATGAACTGAAGAATTTGCAATGCCTGGGTCTTACTACAATGGGTGCTGCATTAAAGCATGCATTCGATGTTTTAAACATAAATCGCATGCAAACTGGTATAGATACTTATGGCCAAGGAAGATGCCCTTTCTATCTGGAACCATCTGTGATTGTTGTGATAACTGACGGAGGAAAACTATCGAGCAATGCTGGCATTCAAGAAGAGGTAAGTCAAAATAATACCTGTGAACTGATATTAATATTTAATTGTTTCAATCTTATTAATGCAAATAATATACAAGCTTTGTATGAAATAAGTTTAACAATTATTCTATATTAAAAAACTTAAAAGTTTTATAGAGTTCATTTTAGAGACTGAAAATTTATATGGCCTTCTTTATCAATTTATGAGGCTAATTTTTTTTTTTAAATATTATATAACTTGTAAATGTATTAATAAAAAAAATATATTTACACATACCATACATAAATAATTCATAGTATTATGTAGTTTTACTGTGTTACATTAAATCATTATGTTACATTATATTATTATTAGATAACAGATCTAAACAAAAGTTTGATTGTATAAAGTATGCTCTGACATATATTTAATATTTACCTGTGTTCAGTTTTTACATTGAGAAATACCTCTCATTGAGCTACATTCACACATTCTATTATATTTTTCATTAATATTGGGTTTGTGAAAATGTGTACTAATCTTTTATAAATGATCTTTATATTTCAGGCACTGGCCTACTATTAATGGTCATGTGTATTTGTTATCAAATTTAATAAGTTTAGTCATTAATCCTATAAGACAAATAGAGTGGAAATGTTGTCACCACTTTTAATATTCAGGCCAGTTTCCAATGAGTTTATTAATCCTTTTAGATCTAACTGTTAACATAATAGGTTATATTATATGTAGAAACAAAAGTCTTAAGTGTTACAAAATAATTTGATTTGAAAATTGTGTTGATATGTATTGTCATTGTAGTTAATTATTCATTAAGGGAGGGGACATATTTTTTTAGTCATTGTATGTTGAAACCTTAAACCAAATATAAAAAGATATTTGTTAAACTATTGAAAAATAATTTTTTTAGGCATATTTTGAATTTGTGATATAATCATGGACAATTTCAGTTAATACTATGAATTGATTTATCATATGATTTTGTGTTTTAGAATCCAACAGCATGCATATTTTATAATTTTTTACATTAACATTGCTTTTTTATACTGAGAACAAGTATCAGTTCTTTTTATTTTTTTTTATGCAAAACAATATCTATTTAACGTTTTATAACTATATAATTTTACTAAATGGAATTATATTTCTCGTATTCAGTTTAACCTGCCAATGAACTGCCCCATACCTGGATCCGAGCTTACCCGAGAACCATTTAGATGGGACCAAAGATTATTTTCATTGGTTTTGAGACTGGCCGGTACACCTGCCGTGGAGAGGGATTCTGGGCTTGTACCATCTGATTCCTCACCAATTGACGCTATGTGTGAAGTTACTGGTGGTAAGTATAACCATATAATTTTTATAGTGATTATATTTCATGCATATTATTCAATGCTAGCCATATATCAAAAAACTATTAGAAACTTTTTTTTATTAATTTTATATCAATAAGACATGAGTTCATATATGTATTATTTAAATGAAATAAATTTCTTATTCAAGATCAGTTCATTATTATATATACTTGTCTTTAATAAGTTTTGACTCGTGAAAGCATCATATGAAATGAAATGGAAATTAATGAAAATATGCTTTATTACACACACCAAAAGAAATAAGAACAGCATGAAAAATAACTTATGTATTAATAAAATTCATGCACAATTGGCGGCCTTATGGCTACAGAGCCATCATAAAAACAATTAAAAAATAGGTATTATCTAAAGGAATCACAGATATGGAGATGTATGATGTTAAAAACATGTGTGAATGCTTATTAATTTTTCAAGTTACTATGATGATACAGCATGACCCTCACCGGAGAATTATTCTTATGAAGAGGCTGCTGGCACACTTAAAACCACATTCCAGTAAAATCGCACATATCTCACTTTAGTTTAATACAAAATATACTAATTCCTAGGAGTGTTACATGTACATTTTTTATTTGCCTAAAGGGCTATTCCTTGTGTATAATACTCTTTATGACTATTTTAGTCAGCAAGCCCTTTAGAAACCTACTGAACAAGTTTTCTTTTTAATAGAATGCTTACATTGCTGTGGTATTTGTAGAATTTAAAATAAATTGCATTATTGCAACTACATAATTTTCAACTCTACTGTTGACCTTGATAGTTATAGTTCTTTATAAGGATTGGAGGAATAATTAATGTTTACCAATTTGATGCCATGCTCATAATGTATACATAAGTTATTTAAAAAATCCTACTAATATTATGCGACAGTTTGTGAGGTTGTATGAATGTATGTATGTTTATTACTGTTTCACACAAAAATCTACTGAACTGATTATGATGAAACTTGATAGGTATACATATAGCTAAGGGTTCAGAACAACATATAGGCTACTTTTAATCCCGGAGTTGCGTTACGAGATCAGGAAGTTCCGCGGGTAAAACCGCGAGGCACGGCTAGGAAATATAATAAATGTTCAAATATTGTTTATGTCATAAAAAAACTGATGATTGAAACGGGAAGCCCTATTCCTATTTCTTGGGAAATAGGATATTGGCCATACCCATTAGGCATACACATTTTGCCTGATACTTTTTTTTGTTTAAAATAAATTTCAATTCCCAATTCTCAATTTCAGGTCGTTCATACTGCATTACGTCGCATCGTATGTTAATGCAATGCATCGACAGTCTCGTGCAAAAGGTGCAAAGCGGCGTCGTGATTAACTTCGAGAAGATAGGGCCGGATCCGCCGCCCATCGACGGAGGCACCAACAGGGATGGCGAGACCGACGAGACGCACCCGGATGATAAGGAAATGGAAACCGATAGTGAGAGAAACGGGGTAAATATTTGTTATAATGGGCATTTTTAATGATTTTTTTATTAAGAATGTAAAGTGGAGTTAAGCTGTTAGTAAAAATGATGATTTCGTTGATCTACAAATGGCATAATTAGATCAACATTTTATTTATCAATATCATCATATTGGATTCTATATCGGGTTATATAGAATATTTTGATTAAGAATGTAAACGGGAGTTAAGTTGTTAGTTAAAACGATAATTTCGTTGTTCTACAAGTAGCATATTTAGATCAACATCTTATTTATCAATATCATTATATTGGATTCTATATCGGGTTATATAGAATTTTTTGATTAAGAATGTAAACCGGAGTTAAGTTGGCTTGCAAGTTAAAACGATAATTTCGTTGATCTACAAATGGCATAATTAAATCAATATCGTTATATATCAGATTCTGTATCGATTTATAGTCGTTTAAGGGATTTTGTAGTAAGCAGTTATTTTGAAACTCAAATGCGCTATGTATATGGACATAAAAGATAAGAACATTTAATATCTGGGTTAACTCTATAAAAAAATTAAATGTGTAATTGGAACTGTTTTAATCTAATTTATTAAAAATTGTTGTACAGAGATGGAATGGTGGTCCATATCAAACTAATATGGGTCCGAATCAAGCGAGCGCGCCGCAAGCCTGGCATTCTTGTCGGCGGTTGATTTACGTTCCGAGAACAGTCTCTCAGAAAGGGTTTGCTGTTGGCTTCTGGCCGATCCCTGAATCATTCCGACCGGACCCAAACGCGCCTACCCTAGTGAGTAACAAATTTAATACTTTTTTAAAATATATATTTAATTTGATAGAAAAGGTACTTGTAACTGTATGATAATATGTAAAATTATTTATTTAGATGCATGTAAATGTTTGATCTTTTCTATTATAACAAAAATATAAATTTAAATAAAAAAATATTTATACACTATATTTTGAATTTTTTTGAATACATTAGAATAGAAAACATTTTTTCTCAAAAAAGTGATACAATACAGTAGATATATATAAATAATGTATAATATTTATTTCCGAATGTATGAGCGGAAGGTTCCCTTTAATTAAGAAATATATTGTGATAACTCTTGGTAATTTTGCAGTAACTGGTGATAAGGTTAATTTGTATTGATAACATGGATTCTAGGTTAATTTAACTTTTATTTTAATTAAAGAACCTGTTAACTAATAGTCCAAATCCATCATTTATTAAATTCAACCTTTTCCTACAAATCTTTTAATTTTGGGGAAAAACATTAAAATTTACGCATGATGCTGTTTGTCACGCATGATAAATGAGAATAATTTTCATAAACTATAATTTATGGTAACAATGTTGTAAAAATGTATAAAATTCTGTTACAGCCTCCTCGCTCAGCGCACCCAGTAGTTAAATTCACGTGTTCAAGTCAAGAGCCAATGGTGATAGATAACTTACCTTTCGACAAGTATGAGTTGGAACCTAGTCCCTTGACGCAGTTCATATTAGCTAGAAAACAACCCACAATATGCTGGCAGGTAAGATGTTTTGATATTCTTGACTTAATACTAAATACATAGGAAACCCAGGATTATATACATATGTCTACAAAATTAGGTTTTGTATTATATTTTATAAAACTTGTAGTATCTAAACTGCTGAATAATAATACAAAAATTTTGTATATTTTGCCTGCTTGATGTTAATTTTTAATATCATTGAATTAATTAATAATACTCAAAAATTATGGTACAATTTTTCCTCATTAGATAGTCTAACCACAAGCATATTTGTTATTTTTACTATATTTAGCAGAGAGTCAAATTGACTATTGCATAAACCTATCAACAGTATATTTTGTAGCTTACCTTTCATAACATTATGCATGATTAATATGTTAAGCTATTATCAGATCTTCTCTATAGTTAGTAGGTGTATAACAGCTTTTAAAACTAAAAATTGTAACATTAATTGCCCTTGGTGAGCAAATAAGTTCATCTATATTAGTCTCCAAATATATGAGTCATAGGAGATAATAATAGATACTTATTCATTGTTTTCCATTGCAGGTCTTTGTTGCTAATAGTGGTTGTAAGAATGCTGAAGTAAGCCATCCTTTTGGATACCTTAAGGCCTCGACAAATCTTACATGTGTCAATTTATTCGTCCTTCCATACAACTATCCAGTGCTCCTACCTCTTCTCGATGATCTATTTAAAGTGCACAGATGCAAGCCAACACCTGAATGGAAGCTAGCATTCCAGCAATACTTAGATAGAATGCCTTCTTATTATGTTACGGTAAGGAGATATTTTATTTGGATTTTAAGTCACTTTTTTGAGTAACTATTTATTACAATTAAATTTTACATTATAATTTTAGTACTAAGTAATTTGTGGATTCATCAGAAACCTGTTTGGATTGTATATTAAATGAAATAATTATTTTTACATGTTGGCTTCTCTTCAATTTAATGATTATTGTTTTCTTTATATTTGCAGCCACTCCGCCGAGCTTTAACTAAAATGGGTGCATCAGCACCACTAGTTCAAAGTTTAATTCCTGAAACTCAAGATAACTGTTTTAGTTTTTCTGTACTGAATTATTTAAAAAGACTGAAGAATCAAGCTAAAATAGAATTTGAGAAATTGTGCGCCGATGTAATTAATAAGGCTTCGAGTAATAATACTCAAAAGGTAATTTTTCGATCTGTATATCTAACTACATTTGATATATTTATTTATTCAGACATGAACACTTGTACAACTTGTACAACAAGTATAATGATTTCTCAGTATTATGTATACCATTTTCAATGTTCACAACTGCACTACGATAATCTTATAAGAATATCATAAACAATATGTTAACTTGGATAATTATGTAACTTCACACCTAGAAGCATTGGTAAGAAACCTTATACTTGTAGAAATTTAAATACGGATTTTTTCTTAAACAAAGATTACCATTGTGATGACGTCACGGCTCACGTCACACTCCATAAATGACGTGTGGAATTAAATTAAGCTTTTATGAGATGTGATTACTGATCAAAGAATGTTAATTTAAATTATCATGATATTACAATTTTACTCATTTTACTTTAAATATGTAGCTCTTGTTTCATATTTAGTTATTGCCTATTAAAATTATCTATATGCATGGGTATTTAGGTGGAAGAGAATGCAACTTTAACTTGATTGTTCTGAATTGAAAATTGAAGTAAACATATAATTTGACTAATAAAAATATATTGCATTCTTAATTTATTTGGCATTTGGATATCCTAATTTTATTATAATAAATTAATGGTGTGAAAAGAAAAAAGACTATTATTTACACTATTAATAGTGTTTTTAGTTCTTCCGATTAATCTATTACATTAAACACCGTTTTGTTTACATTGGCAATTTCATAATTTAAAAATGGAATTATATTCCATTATAGATAGCGGAAAGCGTTCGCGTAATGCCCCGCTCACCACTCAAGAAGGACCTCACGACTCATCCATGCCTTCAAGACAAATTTACCGCACTACGAGATCAGTTGAACGAGTTTGGGGGTTTCGTCGTTGGTCTATCTCGGGGCCGACATAAGGCACAAGCACATACTTATAGGAATCCATTTGATATACAGCGGAGGGATTTACTTGATCAGGTAAAGTAGTGTTTGTTTATATTTTTAAGGCTGTTATCTGTGGTAGGCATTTCACACGTAAATCCCAAGGATTAGTACGTTTTTCGGGATATGAAGTATCTTTGCCGTACTCCCCAATTAGAAGACGTATGCAAATTTTCAATACAATCGGTAGAGTAGCGTCAAGAGATAATAAGTAATGAAGCAAACACATTTATTATTTAAGTTGGTAATGCATCACAAAATGTGTACTGACTACTTTGATGTATTACTAAAATTATTCTTCATTCAATCTTGTAAGGTATGAAATCACAATATAGCATTTATAATTTATTAATAATTATAAAAATATGTAAATGTGGAACAAAGAGATTTTACATATCTGAATCATATAAATATTCAAATATTTATTAGTAACTAGTTGTGTCTCGCGGTTCCACTAAAGGATCCTATGTGTTTTCTTGGATTTCAAACAATTTGAAAATTTGTTAAAAGCCACTGGGAAATTAGGAATAAGGAAGGCGAAGGATTCATTGTTTTCATACATAATGCAAGTCGGGTTTTGAAAAATGAGTATGAAATATTTTATTTTCATTAAGTCATTTATATAAATAATGAATAAAAATTAATATACATAAAATAAATTAAATTCATTTAATTTCATTCCTTTAATAGAAATAGATTACTACACGCGTCGTAGTGTTTGAAGTTATATTTATTTAATATGGATATTTAATTCTTCTAAAATATCAAAGGTTTTTAATTTATATCTATACCATCAGCATCCACTCAACTTACTTTATATCACATTTTTTATGAAAACTATAAATGAACACCTGGTATATGTATTTTTATATGACAAATGTTTCAGGTGGTACGAATGCGCGCGAACTTCCTGCAGCCGTCGCTGGCGCACACGCGGCTGGTGGACGAGGACAGCGTGCACTCGATGCCGGTGGCGCAGATGGGCAACTACCAGGAGTACCTCAAGCGCATGACGCCGCAGCTGCGCGAGATCGAGTCGCAGCCCGTGCGACAGCATATGTTTGGGAACCCCTTCAAAATAGATAAGGTTAATTTTATATCATTTTTATGTGTACTGTCTTAGAACTTTTACTAGCTTTAGAACATGGCTTAGCTCGTGTGGAATCGTAATGCATTCAAGAATATATGTAATTATGATGAATTATAATCATTGCTGTAACCTTTATCCAAATCCTATTAGTAATTTTTTCGTGAAGGGTATATATTTTCTTGATTATATATTGTTAGCCCTTTAAAGAATTAATTTCTAAGAAATTTGAAAGAAACTATTCATATAAAATATTGGTTTTAGGTTAATCTTCTTACACAAGTCAACTTATCACTTATCTCCAAATTGTTCCAAATTTATTATTTTTTGGTTACTCTATCCATTCTCTTACCTATTATGTCTCTTTCATTTTAAAACATTTTCTGTGTAATATTTAGATATATGTATACCTTTTAATTTTATAAAAAGGTGTATTTTTAACTGATTTCCCAAAGAAACAAGGTTTTTGAAAATTTAATTAATTTCTTAAATGTATTTTTACAGCGAATGATGGTAGACGAAGCGGATATCGATCCAATGGGCACTGTACGGAACAGTGGTGGTGGCGGAGTAGGCGGAAAGCGCGGAGCCGAGAGCCCTCGAGCCG
>LQNK01000185.1:1304011-1328903 GCA_001586405.1 Phoebis sennae | reverse complement strand
ACACGTATTTTATCTTAATTATAAATGTATTTTGAGTGAAAAATAAACTCTACATTTGGAACAAATATTTTATTATTTACCACAACACATTAATGACTCCAAATGTACAATATGTACCCTTTCTGTTTAATGTTGCTTCCTTTCTTCCATTGGGTTGCTTGGAAAAAATTGAATATTAGCAATAAAGCCGCCCTTTGTTTTGTCTATTGTTTCTTTATTTAATCTTGTATTTGCTTGTGTACACAATAAAGAATATTCATTTCATTTCATTTCATTTCATATATCCTTTTCTATGCATTTTCAATTTAATACGGATCGTTTATGCTTTACCACTGGGTAATTTCCTCGAAGTTGCAATATTACTAGATACAAACTCTGAAGTGGCTATATTTTGGCTTTAATTGTTTATAAAATATCATCACGGGTATTAGAATATGCCTATAACTGAGGATATACTATTCTTGGTTTAGAATATTAAAAGACTAAAGTGGATGCCGACAACTGTCGGTTTAAAAACATTATAATAGGAACTCATGAATGCATCATTGGAATTAAGACTTAATTTCACATTTTTCTAAAGCTACTATTAGCCTAGATGAAAGTAGGTCAGTAATATGTATAAAATCCAAAAATATTTCACTTAAATCTTTCGTGTTTAGATTAACATTGCCATTTTAAGTGTCGAGTGCGGATTAGTGTATAAAAATCTTGCATGACCTAAATTAGCTATTTAAAATTATTTCTACTATTCTTGTATATGTTATAAACCAAGTTATTAATAAGGGCATTATGTATAATTTCCGAGTATAATATGATAATGATTGATTGTTATTCTTTATTGTCACATTGTTTGGTCTGTGGTCATTATAAGTACCAATCGCTATTTTCCCATTGGGCAATTTTAAAATATAATATAGACTATATTAAGGTGTACGGAAGGAAAGGTTTCTTTTTTAGTTTTACATTGATTTGATTATGATCGGAGGCATGAAAATACTAAGCTTTAGCCTATGAGTTTGATCATGTAAATTGTTTAAATTTATTTTTTTTTATCATATGTAGAGGCTTCTTTAAAACAAAGAAATGTATTCTAAATAGTGTTCGAGCTTCTTATGTGCGTTTTCAATTAAGTTTAATTGTCAAAATCCAAGAGAAAAGTAATTAAATACCTATTTTATTACTATTACATTATATAGAATGCACGGATAATTTAATCATTTAAATCGTTTTTATCAAATTGCCATCTCAAAATTGTCATTTTTCATAACCCGGGCATTATGCAAAATGTCAGTTTTATATAATGACAAATTTATCATTTTGTCCATAACATATTTCAATGATATCATTAGTACTTTCATACTTTGGTTGTTCTTGACTTCTTGATACTTTATACAGGCCTAGGCGGTACGAATTTCTTGATAGTATGTGATTTTCATGCAATACCTTTCTTACTATTTACTTAACGAATTTTTCTTTTACTATCACATCATTAATAACGTAGTAAAGTAAGTATTTTAAATTCTAGAAGGCAGAAACATATAAAGCTATTAATATTTTATTGAGTCTATTTACGGGATATTTGTTTGATACTATTTATAAGGCAAAAACTGGACACATATAAAAACCGTCTTTCTCCGACAAAAATATATTGCGAGTGGGAGATTTATAATGGTTTGTATCCATTGGCCTATCTAAATTACGTGCTTTATCGCTATTTGTCCGGTTAATGTGATTTTTACTGCCCTCGATGATTCAGCGCTTATGTGTGTAATTTTAATGCGTTTCTTTGAAACACAAGCCGCTCTATTTTTGAATAACCATTAGTTTTAAATTGTAGGACATATTATTTATTGATGAAAGAAAATGAAGGAAAATTAATGAATGCTACAAATTAGATATCGGCGATATCACGATCAATGCATCTAGTCTTCTCTTAGGTAGTCAGAACATACCTATCTTGAATTCGCGGCTCAAGCATTATATTTTATTGTTTATTTCGATGCTTAAGGGAACCTGCATTATTACTATTACTACATGAACGCCATGAATACTATTCTATGAATTCGTAGAGTAGACATAGTTCATAGTACTTCAGACTACTTGTATGTTACTTGAAGGGTGTGCCAGCTCTTAGGTTCATGTTTACCAAACGACCGCGATTGGCGATAAAGTGTGACACAGGTAAGGTCAAGGTTCTGGCAAATCTATGATTTTGGGATATCTGCTCACTCTACATTAGCTAAGTTAGTTAAGATTTTGTTGGAAAATAAAAAAGGTATCTAATGCACAAAAATATAAGTACATTAAGTAGATATCCATAACGAAACTTTGACTATAAGATACTTACAAGTTAGATCAAAGTAAGTGTAATCCGTTTAATTTTTAAAGTTTTGGATCTTGAGTTAAAATATAAGACTCGTTTCTAATTTCCGATTTTCAAAACGATTACGATTAGGTATTGTACCACTCATATTGCACACAGGAAACCTACGTATAAATCTTGTTATATTATGGCCATACATTAGAAAATGATGCAGGCCAGACGGCGAGACAAAAAGCTGTCCTATTCAAACAAGTATAGACAAGTCACTAGAGACCATAAAATATACCTACTAGAACCTCCTTAATTGCCTAGATTAATAGGCTGCACATATCGTGTATTAAAAATAGCTTAAATGAAAATTAAAGGAACATTAACTTAATTATAAATGTAACATGAAAACGTCCAATTTTGTTCATTTCATAAAGAAATGGTATTTATCCATAATAATTATATTAACTTGGCTGACTGATAGAAATATTTAGTAGGCGTATAATAATAAATTCCCGACAAACTTTTACCGCGCACAGACAAAAGACGACCTTATTGTACAATTTACACGAATTTAATTAATATGGCGTGTTCTATAGTTTCTTTAATTAGCGCTCTTGTATTTCAGTGACTATGAATCGAGTCTAAAACAGTACCTACAAGACATTCTATTTAAAATTAGGAATAGTTTAATATGTTTTCTATGCGACACATTTCAATTAGGGAAGACTGTTACCAATTTAGTATGGAACCGTTTGAATATATTATATTCCTTGGGTAAGGTATTTTAGTGAACATCTTAATCAATATGTTAAGTTGATACTTAGTTAAGATTGTTATTTAAATGGGTGTAAAAATATTATTGTTCTTAGAATGTAATAAATATTATTACGAAGAGGAAAAAGTATGAGAGTTAAGATTTAATATCACACGGTTTACCTACAAAATAATTTTTTTACGTATTTCCAAGACTCCTTCACGACTTCGCCTTTGATGAACACTTCAATTGAAATTATGTTATGTATAATTATGGGATTAATTGACAAATTATATTCAATTTATACGTACTTTGTATAGTATGGTATATTTTACTTCTAATATCAATATTCTTAATGATTAGTTCATTATATTTCACAGACGAAAAGCAAACACTACTTGTTCTTCAAAATCTGAATATGGGTAAACGGTGCAATTATACACTATAGGTCCTATCATCGTACATTAATTATAATGTGCCTATAGTATAGACATATTACTACGAATGCAAGAGTTATACTTATTTGCAGATAGATACTATATTGTATTTGTAATTTCTGTTTATTTGTTATTGATTGCATTATTTTTTAACCTTTCTCAAAAATTTGATATGGTGTTATTATACAAATTATTTGTAATGGTGGCTCATTAAAAGTTTGTAAAATGTATAATTACTGTAATGTACATTTTAACTTTGCAACAATTACTCGTCAATTTCATTATGACAAAGGCAGTTTACATTGTGAAATAAACGCAACAATAATAAAACGTAGAACGGAATGGGTAAGTGTTGTGCAGGATCAAATTAATTTGGCTTGCGCGAAACGAATTAAAATTATAACTAGCAACATGTAGGCGCGTTTGTTATCAAATAAGCGGAGTGCTTCATTCAGAACACGCCATGTTTTGGTAATCGAATTTTCAATTAAGCCGGCCACGGTGATAATGCAATTGCGATTGCTTACGCTCTTCAATGTCTGCTTATCATGCTGCACTTGCATAATAGGCTGTTTGAATCCAATTCTTACTTTAAACGGTCCTATTAGCCGACATTTGGCGTTGTTATATTATAATTTAATGGAAAAGTTTAGTTTTTGTCAAATATTCTTTAGAAACTATAGCAATTAAACGAATGAGCAACAAACATTCAATGTATATTTAGTTAGTATTTTAATATTGAGGAATATAATTTTGATATATTACTATATTGGCTAAAGAAGTTAGTTTAAAATTGTGTTGGACAGTAATAAGAAAAGTCAGAATTCGAGGTAAAATGTAAGGTTGAAATCGTGGCTAAGGCACGAAAAAAATACATTATCAATTACAAAACTGTGAGGCTTTTATCCAGATCAAAGTGTAAAACACTAAATGAGAAAAGTTAACTTCGTGCCAAATATTATTTAGAATCATTTTTGGGCAACAAACGTTAAATAGTATTTCATTTTCAATAATATTATATTAATTTTAATATAATCATACAACGTAAATATTTTAGTCTAATTGTTTTTGTAACAATATAAATAAGACCTATTTGTAACGTAAAATCATTTATGAAAATCTTATAAACGCATTAAAAAGAGCTGTGATGGAATAATCATAGAGTGGCCGATATAGAAGCCTAAACAATAGTTTTAAACAGTAATCGAACACGAAAATTGATTTAATTAGAGCTTGCTATACTACGTTATGCGTAATAATGATAAATAACGTAATGCGGACGAATGTTTATCTTTAGTACCAATTTAATATCTTAGTCTGGGAAAGGTATTTCCTTATCACTGGCTCGACCGTTAACTCACCACGAAGGGACAATATGGGTGAATGGGTTAAGTAATGGACTATCTTATGTAAATTACATCATTTGTGAGAATATATTATATTTGTAATGATGCGAGATAAGCGGTTAATAAATTCTGTTAGCCTTGTTTCTTTACCTCCATATTTTCGTCTATTAAAATATCTAATCTACTACTATCTATATATAGCTTTTCCTATGTTGTCGATAATTCTGTTATCGAATCCCATTTGCGGTCTACAATATATCCGCTACTTCTTGTTGTGGATGCTCATGAATGGCCTAAGTCGCTTATCTGTAGGTGAAGGGTGCTGAGTGAGAAACATTATTACTTTCTTTCTACAAGCCGAAAATATTTCACCGAGACTGTACTTACATATAAAAACAAGAGTGACATTTTTCATATCTGTTTTACCAAAAACGTGAAGTGATGAATAAAACTGTCAATCCGAAAACCAGGTTCATTTGTATTCACGTATTTTTAGCGTTGTTAGCGTTCGACGTAGAAAGGCTTTCGTTTGAATAATCTTTTGTGGAGGAAACATTCTTTTACAAATATGAGCTTTTCATAGAATCATACGTTATCCTCATAATTATTGCATTAATTACTTAGTTAATTACGTGTAAATAATGTCATGAAAATGTATAACACTTTTACTAAACCATTTTTCCACTACATACTTTATTGATTTAATCTGTATCTATTTAGCAGATGTGTATCTGAATGACATACCAATAGTATTAAATTTAATATGTAAAATGTTATTTCATGTCTTCTTATATCATTCTAAAATTTAAATTAAACAAAAAATAAGAAATAAACCAATGCATAATGGACTTAATAAGTTGAGGTTTTCTTTAACCCAACTTTTAATTAAAACATTATGAAAGAATATACTCGGTTATAATTATTTTGTGTTTTGATTTATTAAATAACTATGCTCCAAAAATTATAAATCTGTATTTATAAGTGAAGCCCAGCCGGGATCAGTGGCATCCATTCTACAATTTATGTTTCGCTCCCGTCTAGTGAAAGCCTCCGATGAAAGTTTCATCGTATCTGTGAGTTGCAGGCGTGAAAATAAAATTGGTACGCGTTTAGGCTTTCAAAAATAGCTATCAGAGTCCTGTTGTGCTCATATTTCGCTTTTGTTAGCGTTTCATATGCACTCGATAGTCAATAGTCAATCGAATACGTGTACGTTTAAAAGAATATTTTTTCGAGACGTTGTGATTTTACTCTTTATTAAGTGTTGTCTTAACAATATTAAATAAACGCAATAACAGTATTCAGCTATGCAATATAAAGTCTTCTACTATTTGTAAAATCTGCACTTATTTAATTTAAAACTAAATTATGTGTCAGGTGTAGGATAATTTGAAAATGCCTTCGCTCATAGTTTTATGCCTAATGTCCTTACATGTTGACTTCGTTAACAATTCTCGTGTAATATTCACGTACGGGTCTAGAGGTGAAAATATTCTCCTAAATTTTTGTATGAAGGTAAAATGAAATGAAATTTTGGATGTGTTTCTATGAATTTTATTCTTGTTATTGAAGATAATATTTTAAAAGCGAAACATGGTTTTAGATATTATGATTTTAGTACTTGCTAAGTGCTTATATGATGACGTGAGTGACGACTATATGGGGAGTTAATTTTATATAAAACATAAAAATTTATATAATTTTGAATGTGTGAAGATTTATAATACTATTTACAAACAAGAGGGTAGAACATGAAACATTTCTTTCAATAACTGCTTTAAATCTTCTATTGTTTTCTTAGAAAAAAATATGTCAGACGCAGCGTCATCCCATTTTTATCAGAGCTCTCTCGCTTGGATGCTTCGTCTGAATGCCAAGAATTTATTGCGTTGTACAGCCTTCAGCGAAGCGAGAAGAATTAGTCGACAATCAGCCCGGGGGAAGTAGTAACCCCCGGACAATGCCACGACCAGTACACGATATTGTTGTCTCGACAGCTAGAGAAAGATATTGTAATTGATCTTAGGAAACCGGGGTTGTTGGAACGCGGATATTAGTTTAAAAAGGTTTAATATCGCACAGTTTTGGCGATTTCTTGTTTTCGCGTATTTCTAGTTTTATATTTTTTGTATACTCCAACTCTAAAGTAAGGCAACCACTTACCTTCAGAAAGAATAAAGAAGTAAAGACGTTCATTTATTTTAACAATGAGGCTGAATTAAGCCCTAAAATTAGGTTAGTCGAGGACTAAGGATGTAGAGTATACACTTGAGGCTATTCGAATTTAAAACTCCTTAATTTGTGGCCATAAAATACATTATCAGTTCTATGTTGCATACACATTTTTCATCCTAGTTTCTGAAACTGTTTTAACCAAACATGTCGTGTCATGTTTTCTTATGTGCATACTTACAGGAACACTACATCTAAAAAACCTATTAATTTTTCATGCTTAGTTTCATTCTTACCTGTTTATACTCGTCGCTTCAGTCAAGGTGTGCCGTGTGGTATAAGTGAAGCAATTACTATTTTAAAATATGAATGGAATTTCATGATTACTATAGAACTAGTGGTTTGCTCCAAGTTCCGTGTATTGTAATGTCTAAATCAAGACCTTTCATTTGATACCACACACGGGTAGGTATCTATATTCATGTTTTTTCAAGGTTGGGTTTACGATACCCTAGATATCTTCGGACAAACATTTGCACTTGCATCCAAACATAAACAAATACACTCACCAGGCCATCTCAACTCTGAGTTCATCAGTCAAAAAAACAATTTCAAAATTTGAAGGATATTTACTGAGTCGTAAAAACTTAATTAGGTACGTCACTGACCCGCCTTACTATTCGCATTTCAATCCGCAGTCGAAACAAAGTCGCGTAATCATCATTGTGTTCACCGTTGCAAATATTTTCTAATTAATAGCAGAGTATTCGGTAAGTGGCCGGTGGAAAGATCTCGAAGCCCGCTCCGTTTCCGGAGCAGTAGATAAGCGGCTCGTATTTTCTCGGCGGTACTAAGTCGTCCGTCGAAAGCCTCTGAAAGGAAAACGAAAACAATTTCAAAGCGATACTTCTTTTGCTGCAGATCATTACTGCGATCTTCAAGTTCTCCGATGTTTTTTAATATTTTTCTTTTTTGTGCATCGCTATCAGAAACTACGAGAGTAATTTGTAGAGAAATTCTCTTTTAGTTTAATGGAAATTAATAAGCAGCGTGGAGTTAAGTACTCTAATTATATGGATTCTTTCATTAATTACCTATCTCATTTTATTAATAAAACAATATACAAAGTATTTTACGATATTTCTTAATTACTTGTTGAACAGGTACGAAAAGGTTTAATTGAAACCTATAAAATGAAATAGAATATTATGATAAAAATCAACCTTCTAAAAGATTTAAATTTTTTATCTTGCTATAGCACTTGCACCATAAATGATTAAAACTATGGCACTATTCTGTAAGATTGAAAGTGACCATAGAGTTTCAGTAGAGAACTGAGTACCAAGACATCTAAGGAATGTTTACAAACATTAAATCTTACATTATTAAACTATGATTTTATAACATTCACGTGCCGTAAAAGGTTCATCGTTAAAATGAATTCCATAAATATTTTCGCTGGTCGGTGAGTACTCGTCAAAAATTCTGCCCGCGGTGGTAAATTCTTTTATCCATTTAAAAGTGGTGAAAATCGTATCAACATTTAATACCTACGTTAGCTAAAAAGGATTACTAAGAGTATCAATAAATAACTCTTGTTGGAATTTTGTGATTTTTATAAAAAGTACCTTCAATAAATAATTTAAAAGGAAAGGAAAGTACATTATATGCATAACGTGATACAGAAAAGTTAGTATGAGAGAATATTTGTAGCGCTGCAAAGTATATAAATTAGCAGCGCTGTGAGTTCACATAACTTACGCAAATCTTACATTTAGAATTAATATCCTCCCTTTGAGGAATTTATAAAGAAGCTTACGCCCTGCCCTATGACACAATATTTAACTTTGACAATCTCATAAAGAAGCATTTCAATTTTAAATTTCATATTTCTGTAATTATTTACACGTTAAAACAGTGATAATAATTAACAATTTTTAATATAGGGATAATCAATATTTCGTCAGGACATTATGTTAATTACAGCATATTTAACTTCAACAAGTTATTAGGAAAAATCGAAGATGTTTTGGGTACGTACTTATAATATTCTACCTAGATAGATAAATAGAATATTTTACAGGCTATGATGTACAGAAGAGCGTTTAAAAAGAGTGCAAACGAAAATCAAAATAAACAAAATGGCTATGAACTAAAAGTTTGCAATTGATTGAAACAAAGTCAATTAGCCCATCATTTCATATAATTCAAAAAAGTCAGCAGCAGTGATTGAATTTTCCAAAGCCGACCTCGAACGAGTGGAGTACGTAATTAATTACGCGTAGCTGTTTTTGCATCGGCTAGGCGGAAGAAAATGCCCAAGATTTATTGTTTGCGCCACTTCACTTCAACGTCTCAAGACGGCGAATTACTAATCTTTCCTTTAATTCTGACTCCTTGTTTTCTTCACTGTAATAGAGCCGTAAGCCAGATTAAAGAAAGTACTCATTTCAGTCTTGTTTATATTGCATTTGACCCGCTAAGGATTGAGATTATACAATGTCGCGCAACAATATAAAGTGATATTTATTTTTCAGCAGCGCCAGAAATTATGTTCGTATTATTTTTGTTTTTGTACAAGAGAAGTTCCGGAGTATGAATATTATTTATCTCAGAGACAATACACATTGACATATTTCTTAGTGAAATTATAAAAAAATTCAATGTGAATCTGAATCTTTAGCTTTTGTTGAATTGATGTATCGTAAAAGTGTACGTGGCGTTAAGATTTTCCATTGAAAAATACAGCTGAGAAATAACCTACAGTCAGGAAGTTGGCGGTGCTGGACATCCGAACAACGGAGCTAAGAGTAACCTCGCTATACACAATATAACATTGTGAAATTATAATAACTCTGGGGGTGTCAAAGCGCAACAACAATAGGAAATTTGTGTGTTGTTGGTGTATCTGTGATTAATAAAATGGATAAATAGAGAGAAAACGATTTGAAAAACCATGTTATGTTCTTCAGTCTCCCACGCTGGGCCTGTCTCTATGGAGACGAGTCATACTTAGAACTGTAAAGAAATACATTAATAAAATAATAAGTTATCCTTATATGCTAAAAATCCTGTAAATTTAGTTAATATGTCCAAATTTCCATAAAGGAAAACATTCAACGAATTTAACTTTATCTGTTAACGTCCGACGATTATAAAATTGAAATAATTTGATCTCAGGCTATGAAGTGTACCCATATGAAGCGTCCGAAATTTTCGAGTAAGGTAATAAATTTTTAACATGATGAAAAGGTTGCGAATTTGTCCTTCCATTTATTATAATGCCCTACGGACAGATACCCAAATAAACTTGTACACAACTAAATTGGGTTGTTCCCGTAAGGGTTTACCTTGTTACATGATTGAGATTACCTATGTGATGCCACAGGAGTTAACGGTAAAAAGACTATTTGAAAACTTAGTATTAGATAGTTTAGACTCTCGTTACGATAGTGGTTGCTTGTTTGACTAAAGATCACAGGCCCAATTTGCTGGTGAGACCGGTAAAAATATGTTATTGAGATTTTTCTAACCAAAAAATCTTAGTAGCAGTTTCAGTATGAGGCTGTCAGTCTAAGCCCGAGTGCTTCGAGCCAACAGTGCTTCGAATAGCACATAAGGCCGTCGGTTCTGCGCCCCAACTCTCCGGTCGTGTCGGTCTGCCGACTCATATAGCGTTGTGAGAGCAAGAGGATAAAGAATGCACTTGTGCTCGTATACATACTTGTGCACTATCTATAATATTTCTTGCACACCTAGGTAATCTTTGTTCAGATTGGCCATCGTGACCGAAATTGGTTAGAGAGTCTATATAAATATAATTAAATAGCTTACTCATTACTGCATACTATTCATGGCTATTCTGTCATTCAAATCAGAACTTCAATTTCAGATATAAAGAAATCATTTCAATTAATTTCAAAAGCCTTGAGACTTCTTGAAATATTAAAGCAAGATTATTTTAGTATGTACATAGAATCGCTGAGTTAAATTTAATAGGGTGATGAACATTATGCCAATCATTAGAGAAGTTATTAAAGAAATTGAATTATCTACGGTTTAGCTCATTACAAAGACACTAATATCATTTTTATCCAAAGCGTTCGTTTCAAAATCTACCTGAAAAAATTAAACATAAGGCTTCACTTGAAAGTTAAAGTACCTGTAATGAGTTGATTAATTACTAGAAAATAGTTTTAAATTTAATTAATTAAATAGATACTTTATCGGAGGTATTCCCACTCCCTAAACACGGTATAGAAATATCGTAGACAGACTTTAAGAAATCTTAGCAAGTTGGCCCGTTAATTAGTTAGAGGACGACACGTAGAGTTGTGCAGACCCCAGGTGGGAAGCGCTGTATGTTTCCACATATATTTACATAAAAGTTACTGCAACTGTGGAAAATTAACGTCGTTTCACGTGACTGACTGTTTAGTGCGTCGTAGTGCTGGAAAGTTTTAATTCGAAATCCAATTGGGAACTTTGGGCTTAATAACTTATCATGTGCAAACAGTTTACAGGTGCAAAATTGCTTAGAATTCTGGTTTTGTAATTTACGTGTGAGGCTTGTTTTTAACCGTATTGCTGTTTATGGCTAGGACATATTCAAGTAGGTATATGCCTGGTATTGACCAAGAAACATACTGAAATATAATTAAAAGTTTTATCGTTTTAGTAGATTGGACTAAAATGGTTGGAACAGGAAAATAAATGTTGTAAAGGGTTTAAAATTTTAAATATAGTTGTTTATATGAATTCTACGTTGAACTTATATCCAAAATAAATAACGCAATTGCATTTATGTTATAATACAAATACATCAAAATAAATGTTTTATCGCGTTAAAAAAAACAACAGTATTGATACAAGTACAAATAGACAAGTATCAACCCCATATTTAAAGAAAAAAATGTTTAGTTAAAAGTTGCTGTAATAAAAAAATATTTAATTCTACTCAAAGTCTAGATAGGTGTTAACTTAAAATAGATATTAAAAACAACGTATTTGCTCTGCAAACAATATTGAAATTATCGTCAAACACGGAAGAATGTTCTTTAAGGTAAACCCTTAAAAATGCATAACTTGTATAGCGGAGCCAATTAGAACTCCACACAATTCAAATTGCAAATATTGTTTGGTTACATTCGCCATTAATGGTTTCATTTGTATTAATAAAGTACATAATGTGCTTGTTCTATTGATTACAATTTGGGAACAATGGGATATATGACATTAATGTTACACTGCATTCTACCTTGTTTGTTAATGTTTAGTGCATTACCGTTATCGCAATGTTGCAGCACAAAAATATAACAGAAGTCATTTTTTATTTATTTTTTATTTTATTTATTTATTTAATCGTTTCACATAAAAATTTACAATTTTAAGGATAAACCAAAACTAGTTGTAATATTTTAAGTATTGCACAACAAATTTGACAGACACGCGTTTAAAAAGATGACGCTTGCGCTCGGGCTGTTTCGATCTAGCCTTAGATTTATGTCATGTGAAAGCTGTCTGTGTGGGTATTCTTACATCACGTTTTACTTCTGTACATATCTGTTTTGTGGTTGTAGGTAATAAAAATGCACCACTCAGTTTAAAGTATAATATAGATATTCCATTCACATAAAAAATACCAATAATCAATATCAATAAGTTGAATTCATGTAATAACAACATTTAAATAAAGAAATCGCTATGTACTTACAAGGAAGTTATTCTGAAGCGATTCGTCGTTACGTTTCTGTCTGTATTTCCTAACAAAAATAATTACTTCATTACACAAACAAAGCTCCGGTCTATCAATGTAAACAATAGTATTAATGTTTGTGGAAATACATTTATCAAAATAAAACGTCATTAACCTTGCTATTCGAAGTTATAATCCTGATAAAATGCTTTCCCGTTCAATTATTATTGCTTGTGGAGTCGTTATAGTCACGATTGTCCTTTATTATTTGATATTGTTACAGAATAAGGGGATATCGAGACGGAATGATGTAAGTACTCGTTCGATCGAGGGCTTATATCAAAAGTCGGGTGCTATAAGAGGAAAAATATTTACTGTTCGTCTGTGTATAATTATGGAGCTAGCTTCACTAAATGTTGCTTAGAAAAACGGAATACTTTTGTTTTTCTATGCCGGTATCGCCACTCTCTCTTTTCTATAAATTATTCCCTTAACTTCGCCTTATTTTATAAGGCTTGTTAAATGCGGTCTATATCAGGTGTTTATGGGTTGTGGTACTCGCACAAGACTTCTTTTTGTTAGCTCTGCCATAAAAAGAGGCTAATGGTTAGTTTGACTTTTTTATAATTTCTATATTTTGCTTTAGGGTCCTAAACCTGTTAAGGAATCCATGTTCAGCTTTTTATCGACCACGATTACATATAAAATCTACCTTTCAGTATGTTTAGAATTGTATCATTCATAGATTTTTGCAAGGTATTTTTGACACTATATATTATAATTGTGCGTTATAAATTATAGCGTTTCTCTTATCGGTGTAACGTCTTCTCTTACCACACTTTACTTCCTAAAATTTTCTACAAACATGGTTATTCCAATCATCACTGGTTATTCGTAGCAACGCTGACAACGTAGTTGACGTTGCAGTGCACGGAATCGCGAATCTATTTGAATAGTCGGAATTGTTCCTAGCTCACTTAGGAATACTGTAATACCTTCTCTATGAAAGCATCTAAATCGTTTGATCAGTATACATTGTTATAACCATTGCGTACGTTTTATTTTTCAATTGCATTCCTCGATTAAACCTATACACTGATCGACTTTACAATTTGAAACGTTTATCGTAAGTGAAGTTGTTTATTAGCGAGCGTCTTGCAGATCCCGGCGCGTCGGATGAGGGCTAATGGTCCGTTAATAATACCCGCCAGTCGCTCTGTTAGCAGCCTTACGCTACAAATTACGAGCTAGAGCTTTCTGTTAAACTGCCAGAATTGTACACTTACCCTACCGTTTAACATCTCGCATGTAGCTTAATGAGACGAAGGGAGATAGTTGCGGTCATGTTCATGATTAGGCGTCTACAGGTTATACAATATACAACGCATATATATTTGTACTTATAATTTATTATGAAACATCCATTTTGTATCATATTGAATGAAAGGAAATAAGAACATACTTAGAAATAGTTGAAGTGTTAAAGAAAGTAGACAATGCGTTTGTTTAATTAAAATACTATACAACTACAATATACATACTTATTATCATCGATTTTAAGTTAAACTTCGTGGTCTTGGCAAAATTTTTAATTACGTAAGTTGAGAAGTGGAAAGTTTTATGGATAGTTCTCGTTCTTAAACGTTGCAAGAAGCACGGTACAGCCAATTAAGTTTTATGTAAGGATATTTAGTTTTAAACGATTTATAATACCTGAAAGATATAATTTATAGTTTCCGCTTGACTGCAGAAACTTTTGACGGCTAATTTTTTGCGTAGACAAAGGCAAAATTAGCTACAGATTAAGTATAAGGAAATTTTCGCAGGCTCAACCAAGTAAAAACGAGAGATAACAGAAATATTGATCAGCTTTTTGTTCCTTGCTACACGAAAGTAGAATATTCATTCTACTGGTTCTATTTATAGAAAAAGGAACTGTCTAAGTATCAGATATTTTTAAATTGTCTTTATAATCAGCAGAAATTTAGGATTCGAATTTTAAAAAAAGTTAACATTAATTTAGTTCAAAAATGAAAATATTGTGATCTGAGCACCATTAAAAGCAATAAAAGATGAAAAGGTTTAACGTTGGCCCATCGTTATTGATTGAAACAGTTTCTATGAACTGTCCCTAGCTCAATACAATTTTCATATGAAATTCACTCGATTGATATTAGTCTTATCTAGAATTGACGTTAAGTATCATGTTATAATAATTAGCTTTAAAATGTCAATTATGTCTTTATTCATACAGATTAATTAAAGTTAAAAGATAAATTTCCATACATCTATTAATGTACTCAGGTGTTTCAACTTGTATGTAGAAGCCTATCGGAAAATGGTCATAAGAAGCAACACTCCGTTACTTATACTGATTAAATATGAATGTACATATGCGTTCCATAGGGATTAATTACACGCCAGAGAGTATGGGATGTGAAAATGTGGAGAGACGTCCTTGAAAACCAGAGGAAAATTACTGTACTTTAGCAAGTACCCGAGGTAAAGCCTCGGAGTATCATGTTGTGGGTAAAAGGCATCCATCATTTCTATAAATAGTTTAAAATAATTATGCCTTTGACCGTTTTAATTATAGATATCACAATATATAACATTCATAATAGCCTTTCGTATTCTAATTCGGGGCGTTCTATTTAGGAAAGAGTTATAAGCATCACAGCTTGTTCTAATCTTAATTTTATTGGAATACATAAAATAGTTGTCCCTTTTAACAAATCGGCAGGGTCGTATTATTTCGTGCGTAGATTTATCGATGCAGCGGAATCGGACTTTTGTTAGGGTTTAACATAAATCTTTATCCAACTCAAATAGTTATTAGGAAGTGGGCGATTGATGACTAATTTTATTATTTCTGTTGAATAGAAATGTAATAAACTTTTGCTTTAGTTTTGGGTATGTATTCAAGTTGGGACAGGCGAATTCCTAATTTATTTTGGTGAATGTAGTAATGGTAGTTATAACTTATAAGTACCTATAAAAGATTTAGTTTTTTTAGATAATAAAATTGTCTATAACTTATACTCCTATTTATAATGAGCGAAAGCAATACAAAACAGGCAAGTGTATATGTCTGAAAAAATAAAATAAAACTATTTGTAAACGAGTTTTTTTTAATTGAAAGAAAAATTTAACATCAACAACGAAAAACAACAAATAATCCCGAATATTATTTTAATTACAACGATGAATTTACATTTATTGAAATTACATTTATCTCTTGCTATATTTGTCACAAGCATTAATTGTCTTTGAGATAAAACTGACGAATATCTGAGAATTGTTAAGAATATCTGTCCTGCTGAGAGCACTTCGGTGTAATAAATTTAGTCGCTATTTATCTTTTTGTGGATTGCTTTGCTTGTAACAACGGTCGAGCGTGGGAACCGCTACAAAACCTACTGTAGTACATATTAAATACTAAACAATGGCTTAAACTTCTCTGAGAAAACAGTAATGCCTTCTTTAGTAAATGATGTGACTTGACACAAAGTATTTTATAATAGAAATATTATTTAGAACCATCGATTGTACATCTTTTTATTTATTTAAAGTATGTTTTTGTTTTCGACGGACTTTAAAGACTAGATTTTTCCCCGAAATGTATTCGGTTTCGTTATGGCCGGTATTCGCTATTAAACATTTTATATCCTTACAACCTGTTACAATACGAGCTCTTCGGGTAAGCATTTGGCCTGATTTATGTTTTGCACTATACTGCTGTTTTGTATAACTAAATCACAAACGATTTTGGAAACTCAAAATGTTGCTTGCTCGGCAAAAGGAATGCAAAAGAAATGCTTACTCGGCAATTTTCTTTTGATGCAACATTAAAACTAGCCATCTTGTTCTAAGGATAAACGTATAAAAGTAACAAAATATATTGCAAAGGCAATTTTGCTTAAGGTAAAATCTCTGTCTAACCGAGTAAATTGCTAATCACCTTGCCACTTACGATTTGGGGTAAATCGATTTGTGAATCGAACTTGTACTGTATCTTTCTATCCCCAGTAAGGAATACATCACGAAAGTATTCTTTCTTATAAAATAAATTAATTCTGATTACGTAAAAATTTAAGTACCATTGAAAAACTAAATTTTTATTATCACATTTTGATTTTTTCTAATACTACGGTCGTTTATCGTTGGTCGTCAATGTTTATGAAATAGTCGTTATTTAATGCCTACAGTGTGTCCTGCATTCTTAAATTTTAGTAAAAATATTAAATTAATATAACATTAATGTGGATTAGCGAAGCAGTACAGAAATAGATTTTATCAATTAATTATTTACACCTTAAATACTTTCGTCGCATTGAAACTGAGAATTTTCAATTCATTTTCAAAGTAATGGCTTTCAGGTTTAAAAGTTCTTTACCCCAAAGCCGTTCTAGTTACTTCTATTTGAAATTTATTTCTTTTTCAACATTAAGACTAAGGATTAACAATGATACATATTTTTTTCAGCTTTTATATTATTTTAGTATCAGCTTACTTGAATTTAAAAAAAAATAAAATTCACATAAACAGCTGATCAAAATTTAAGTACATATAATATGTTATTTTGTCTGTAAATTTTAATGTCAACGTCTTTTATTTTTAAGGATATTAAGGAATCGTTAGCACAATTTGAATAATGTTTTAAAATATAAAAATTATAATCTAAAATGGAAAGCTAGATAATTTTTTTTTGGGTTATAAACACACCTCTTCACTTCGAAACATGTACTTTGAAACTATTTGTTTACCATATAAAAATTTTATCTTCCTTAAGCTTTGAAATCAAACTATTAACACTAGCTTATAAAGCTAGATCTTCTAGAAAAACTTTCCTGATAGTATCGCTTGAACTAACCGATCGTAAGCAGAGCACGTCGGGTACTCACTCCAATCCATTACGGGCACTGTAAGATACAAGCGTGGTGTTTAAAATGCATACATACGGCATCGTAGTATATACCAACTTCTTATAGCCATTATTTTTATGTCATATGCAGGCAAAAGAGCACGTGTTTCACCTTAATACCGACTGCCGATAAAGATCTTTCCCCGATGCGAGCTTGGCCTAATTTGTGTCGTTACTTTTCTATCACTTGGTCTTCGTACGTGCGAACAGGACATTGAATTTTATTTTTTTGTTTCTAATAAAATGTCTTTAAGGCTTAATCTATTTCCGTCCTAAAATTCTTCTAGATAGGTCAACTATGCGAACGAAAAATCGGAACATACATATTTTCGCATTTATAATATGCTCGTGTACTATACACAATTTTATGAGGCCGAGGGTAAAAAGAGCGGATGCATGGGTACGCTAAGGACCTATTATAACAAATTATACACTAATCTAAAAATTATATCCATAATCTTTCAGATTATGACGTCAAGTTTAAAAATATCGGATAATCGGAGAGATTTCAATGTACAAATAAAGACGTTCGGCAGAAACTAATGGAGCGTTAATAATTCCGCCAAGTCTCTATTCATTGGGAGTCCTGAAAGATTTATCGCTACAGGATTCTGGCAAGATGCCTTCTGGCAATGTCTGATTATGTGTTTTTTCTTAATATTGTCGTTTCGAATTATTTGTAATTGCCTAGTTTGTAACTGTTACGCACCTGTTTGGAATTTAAGAAATATAAATGCGTTTAATATGAATTAATGATACTGTTTTAAATTATAATGATGTTTTTTTAAAGCCTGTGGAGACAATAAGTTTTATATCCTCGAGAAGATTAGAAAACAGTATGAATAGATTCTTATGTTACTTGTTTTACAGAAAAACATTATTATAATAATGTTTATAAACTTATCTTACAAGGTCTGAATTAACAACGCTTTGCTAACCTTATCTAACTCGCTTCAGGACTTTAAAACAAAAGTCTTTAAATTATAACAATCTGTTGCAAGAATTTAGAACTTAACAATACTGTGGTATGTTGGTAATTGTTTACCAAGTTACCTGTATTGAAAGTTGAAACATAAAAGTCGCTCGCAGTAAGGAAACTTGGTGTCGGAAGAATGGCACCGTGACATAAAATTTTATACCAACTTTGGACGCTCGAGCATTATAGGTTTTTGATATCTTCCCGTTAATAGATTTGCTTATTGAATTTTATTTAAATACAACGAAACGTGTTGAAACTAATGAAATTTACAAAATTCAATCTGCATCTATTTGTTTGTTTGATCTTCTTATTTTCTTACTTTGAGTTTCGAAAGATAATTAAACTCATAAACACGATAATATTTTACCCTCGGTGTCCTTTAATTAAGCTGTCATCGTAACGTTGCCAACTTAAAAAGCTTGTAAATTATATCACACTTTTTATCTCCCGTTTAGAAAAACAAAGAATATTAGAAAAACATTATGAAACTGCGGACATGCGTTTAGATTACGTTATATTAAGTATTATGATATTGTAAAAATAAGAAAATTAATTTAACTGTTCTTCATTTTGTAGTTTATTGAAAGACTGAGTCAAAGTGATTGAAATCTTTGAGGAAGGCGTTGGTTCTCAGTTGCAATATTACTAGGCGGACACCCATTAAGAGACTGACCACACTATTCGTAGCTTAACTCACTTATCGTGAAATGCCACTGGACATGAGCTTTTTGATCTTTAATGAATTTAATTTAAGAAAGCCGTTAGGGTAATTTATAGCGATTAATAACAATGGCGATCTCGGGTGATCGTTAATTAATACATTTAATAAAATATTATCTGTATTTAGAGGAGTTCGGAAAACAGGATGAATAAATTGGGATTTTATTGTTTTGTATTGTAAATTTGCACTGTGTTTAAAGAAACGTCTTTCGTAAAGGTAAAAGCAATAAATACATAGAAATAAATATACACGCTATATAATACAATACTCAACAACAGCGTTACGAAATTTCAATAGGTTGTTTCTATATTTTAGTTCCACTGGAGCCAAGCGAAACAACACGTCGGCTTCAAGCTGTAACATACTCACAATTTCATTTAAAACTTTGTACGGTCGTATATAAAATCTACATATTTGTGCATTTAAGCTCGGGACCCGTCGGGGCTGAGTGATTGAATTATTAACTGACTGGCACAAGGCTCGCCAGTACTTTGTCCATTTGAGACGTGATTTGAGTACCAGCCGCAGACTTGAGAATTAATTATTATGACTATAAATCCTGCTTCGATTTGATAAGTCTGCGGACTTGAATTTGAATGCTGGATTCGATTACTCCATATTTAGTACTGGGTATTATTATGAAACAAACGCAGAGCATTGAAATCTAGGTAAGTAGTTTTTAATGTTGGTGCTTGACCGTATTAAATGCCTTCTTGACTTTTCTTTCATAAATTTGACTGAGCGAAGCGAGGTCTCAGAGTCGATATGGCCGGGCGATTGTATGTTTGTATGTAAGTCTGATAAACTTTGACGATAACTTGAATATGTTTTATCTGATGTTGATTAAATGTCATAGGCGCATAGTTAAGACAAAAAATTTGTTTTAGTTGGAAGGTGAGCGTTACGAAGATAGGGGTTCAAATAGGTGAATGTTTGTGTGAGGAAATCTGGAGTATGGTTTTGTCCGCATATTTCTAAAGCCGCGTGTTCACTATGATACTTTATAATTCTTATTCGTATGTAAATAAACACGAAGAAGTGCAAATGTCTAAAAAGCATTCTCTCGTAGTAGATTGAAACCGGCCCATAAGTTTAGAAGTATGATTGCCCATGCGGGGCCCATTCCTTGTGAAACATACGGCGCCGTAGCTCATGCCAAAATTCTACAATATCTATGTTATAATATGATTCTATACTACTTGATTGTCTAGGGTCTTTCAAGTCGTGTTTAATTAAATTTAAATAAATTAAAATGTTTGTCAAAATTGTTATTCATTTGAAATGCCTACTATGTGGTAGATACTATTTTGTGTAGCAAATCATCTCGTTTAAACGTCCGCTCTGGGAGAAGCGCAACCGAAATGTACAATTTTTATATAACATTTGTCCAAGCTCTTAACGGTTTTCGTTAAGATTGTACCCTGCTGCGATGAAAAAATCATAATGAAAATAAAGCACTGCTGATCTACTGTGTTCATTTACTTCTAGGAAAAAAAAGATGTCATCTTGCGTGAAAAGCATAGTCATCTCACGTCAAGGGCATGTTGAATTTTTGTTTGAACAAGATAGTTTGCCGCACAAAATGGTATCAAAATATAATGATTTCTATAGATTTTATTTTAATTACGAACACGGTCTGTTCATATTACGGATATAGTAGTATAGTATTTATATAATATCCATTCATGTATCTCATAAAGAATAATAATACCATTCATAAAAATAAGGATTTGAAGCGTTATTTAGTAGCCTTCTTCAACATTTCAACTAAATGCACCACTTTCTAACTTTATAATCAAGTAAATTCGAAATGTCCTCCAATTAAATTTGTTTAATAAACAGACTTAGTTTAGCAGTTTGGAAATGATATCTGGTTTTGATACAGAAATCGAGAGGCGGGAAGCAGGCACGCCAGGCAGTTTACAAATAACAAAGCGATATGAAACTTTGGACTAACTCAAATTTCGATTGAGTGAACTAGCGGCACCCGCGCCGAATAACTTTCATTTCATTTGTTTCTCGATAAAATAAAACATCTTCACTTCCATAATTTAACTCGATATCCGAAATACGGATTTATTTACTGTAGTTTCGTTATTTATCAAAAACACGAAACAAGTTATGCGTTCATTGTATGATTTTGACGTAAAGCTTTTGTTCGTCCGGATTTTTCGTTTCGTAAAGTAGCATTTCTCTCGCAATATAATGAACAGAATAATGCAAGCGTGGGTAATATTTTATACTAAATTGGGTGTCTTATAGCGAGGTGGTAAGATCACACAATGTACACTAGGAGCGATATATCATACATGTTATAAAGGCTGCAAAGCGGACAAGAGGTTGGCGGCACGCGGTCTCCTTAAAAGTAATTTTACAAGAACCCGCTATTTTTCAACGTAATAATTTTTCATGATGCTTGGAAATGTATTTTAGAGTGAATAATGTGCTATTTAGGGCTCAGGAATCACGACTGAGCTCCAAATGTTCTTATTATCATATTTTATTTTATTAAAATTGAATTCGGTTGGCATCTACGACGACAAAGTAAAGTTTAATTGCGTAGCTATTGGAGGCAAAGTTTAGTAATAGCAATTTATATAAATTACGTTTTTATTATTTTACACGCAGAAATGGATTTATCTTCTGTATCTCGAGGCTGTATTTTTTAAGTTTAATTTATATTTATTTAAGAATAAAAAAAAAACGTAAATTTTCCAGAATTTTTCACGTGATAAACTATTTTTATAATTCAGAATATTTCGGCTAATATTCGGTTACATTTATTTTCGACATCTTGAAGACGTACCAAGGGAACTAAACTTTACATTGTTTCTTACAAATTATTGAGAACACAAAAAGTTCCAAGCATTTCATGAATATCGACTGGTAAACAAAATAACGTAGTCCCACTCGTATACATACGTCCCCGCGGTACATTCGTGGGAACGAGCAAAAACAAGTGAAAATAAAGTGAAAACATTGTTATTCTCGTGTGGATTACTTTGTGTCGTGTTATTTCAGCCGGCGGCGGTGTCTCGCCGGATAACAAACTATGTACGTTTCATATATTTAAATTTAAAAATAATTACGTGACTTACAGAATCTGGGACGAGCTAATTGAGTCAATTACGCTTTTGCGGTTCTGCGACGCGTGAGAAATGTTTGTTGTATACTACATGTGGGTGGCTTCATTCACCAAAAGCCAGGCAGGTTATAGTAAATGTAACATTTTGATGGGAAAATTCAATTTTACAACGATTTGTATTAAAAAAAAGCGCTCCAAATTTTGTTTACTCTGTTTTCGGGAACTCACAATCCTTAAGTAAACAGTAATATAATCTACAAAAGCTCACTTACTTAAAATTAGAAAACGCTCTGAAAATGGTCATTCATATAGATAAAATCAAAATTATAACGTATACATACTGATTAGTCTATTTCCATATTAGCAATCACACAATCCAAATAGAAGAGAGATTAAAGATAAAATATACGGGAGCTTAAAACTGATAGGTATTATCTCAAATTGGCCTTCATTTGTGTGGGCCAGTGCAGGCTATATCCGTGTACAATGCGGGGTTGTCGAAGCGCGTATTTGCGAGTGTAAATTGAATCATGTCGAGAGTTAATTGCGTCCAGGTCCGTAAGGGACGCACCCCTCCAAGGATAATCCCCAGCCCTCCCCAGTGACCTTCTGCCTTGATAGGCGAGTAGTGCAGATTAACTCCAATTATTCCAATCTTAATTGACAAATGATTAGTATTTTGTTGTACCTTCTCATACGTAATGAGTACGTAGGTTTCCAGGGAATTGGGCTTAGAATTGTTTTTCTTCTAGCTTTCGTTGTTTTACTTCCTGGCGCCGTGTATACAATGTACTATAACACGACACAAACACGGCTACGTGTTATTGTCATGTTAGCCATATAATAAAATAAAAATATTTATTTAAAACAATTTGATTAGAGGTAGTAGATTTCATATATTTTTTTCTTTATGGTGGAGCTCTTTTCCATTTAGCTTCTCCCTCTGTATTTTTACCAATCCTGGGGATAGTTTAACGAAGTTAAAATATCGTGAACAAAATTTAAAGCGGATTCATATCAACACAATCGAGCGAAATAGTTTTAAAATGAAATTAATAAGATTATGTTTCAATTATTCGCTAATAAATCTCATTGATACAACAGTTGCCGTATGCTGTCGTTGGGCGGTTAATGATTATTTATCTGGTATGCAATTAAACAGAAATAATAATGAAATGGAATTAAAACCGTTTATCGATAATATTAATTGAGTGATAAATTATCGAACTCGCAAATAGAATCACTACTGAGTATTCGATGCGACAGGATTCTTAACAGTGAAACATAGCTGCCTTGTAGATTGGGTTAATTTTCTGAATACCAATTTCAAGTACGAAGCTGTGAATTTCTTGGCGAATATTAAATAGGATGAGGTATTTAGTTCGGAGTGGAAATTGAAACATGTCCTGAGTTAATTGTCAGTGGAGTCGCTACGATATTGGATGACTGCTGGCAAAGATTCAGTATGCTGAATTGTAACTATTGATTCTGTTTTGATTCATTCTTTAATCTTTTTGCTATGTATTCCAACTGAGAATGTGAATTTTGGACTATCAAAAATATATTGAGTAAGAGGTGAAGAGGCAAATTTTTTATTTTGAAGAAATAAAAGGTAATTCAAAAGGATCGTTAAACATCCTCATCCAATTATTCCATAGGTACTACACTATTAATACGTCATTAGCACAGCTTAATTCCTCCGAACGATAACGTGATATAGAACACTATCAACGGGTCGTTATTTGATACGCTGTACATGAATTATTCCAGTATTTGTCTCTGTTCGCATTCGGCTTTGAGTTCATTAAGTGTTTGTTTTTCTTTAATATAATAAAGAGGAAAACTTTGTTTGTTAGTAATGAATAGGCTTAAAAACTACTGGGCCGATTTTGTAAATTCATTCTCCATTCAAAAGCTACATTATCCACGAGTAACATAGCATAGTAAGCTATATTTTATAGTCTTAATATATAACATTATACTACGGGAGTGAAGCTACGTGGATCAGCTAGTCATGAATACACAGTAAAGTACAACATATTTTAGGTATGTATTCATTGCATGGTACCCTAACTCAATGTTCCTGCTTTCACTATGGTATCAATCCGTCATTAGACGAGCTTAATTCCGCCTAAACGATAACATGATCATAAGCGATGGTTAAACAATACTGCGCTATTAACGGGTCGTTATTTGATAGGCTGCAAATGAAATGTTCCGGCACTTGTGTCTGTACATTGAATGTTACGTAGCTTGTTGCCGATATTCCATGAATACACAAGATAATTGCAGTAAGGCTTTTAGTTAATTTGCAGAGAAAAGGTTATGAGGCAATTTTAAGACTTCAGTTTAAAAGTATGTTTATGGGTAAATGTTTATACTGACTAACTTTATCACAACCTCATTCAATCTTTCTATTCATTATGTTATTGAAACGTCATTAGATCAGCTTAATTTCTTCAAAC
>LQNK01000185.1:1282767-1303610 GCA_001586405.1 Phoebis sennae | reverse complement strand
AAGACCTCAGTTTAAAAGTATGTTTATGGGTAAATGTTTATACTGGCTAACTTTATCACAACCTTATTCAATCTTTCTATTCACAATGTTATTGAAACGTCATTAGAACAGCTTAATTTCTTCAAAGTTAACATGATGATGATTAAACAATACTGCGCTATTAACGGGTCGTTATTTGATAGGCTGCAAATGAATTGTTGCAACCCTTGTCTGTTCGCATCAATGCTTTGAGTGCATCGTGTTAAATAGCTTGTTGCCGGTATTCCATTAATACACAGTAAAGTTAATGGCACCAGTGCTTTTAATCAATTTGTCGTGGAAAGGGTTATCAGGCAATTTTTAGAGCTCAGTTTAAAGGTATGTTTGTAGGTAAATCTTTATACTAACTTATTTTGTCCCACACTTATTCAATCTTCCTATAGTTTCAAAATTGATGTGATTTCAATACGACAGGAGAACACCTTAATTCCTTCAAAACGATGATAATAAACGATGGTAAAATAATAATGCACTATTAACAGGACGTTATTTGATAGGCTGCAAATGCATGTTGCCGATAATTCATTGTAGGTATAAAAAAGTTAATGGAAACAAAGAAGAACAGTTTAATTAAATTGTCGAGGAAAAGGTTATGAGTCAAATTGACGCGTATTAATTAAATTTTATAATATATATATATAGAGGTAAATAGGTCTATTTAGACGACAAAGAATTACGTATCTTATTATGTGAGTAGTAAACATAAGTTATGAATAATTAGTTTTGAATGTAACTTTCAATGAGACGTGGCATCTGAATGCGAATGTAAAACTAGTTTGAAATATGGAGAATTTAATTAGGAATATGTCATAGTTGCTGATGTTTATTAAAGGTAAGGTACACGGACAAAGCAAACATGCTCCAATCCTTGTAAAATGATACTCGTCTCTTAATTAAGAAATGTTACGTCATATTTTATTTATAACACCATAGGAAACAGGAAAATGTGTGTTACGGTGGCTTATAGAAATGCGATGTGGTATCACAATGCGATCTTCTAAGCGATTGGAACGTGCAATTGATATATGCTGGGGGCTTACCCAGGTTTTTATAAGTCAAAATAACGCAGCCGCATTTTATTGCTTTCGAATTTTTATATTTTTGGTAGAATTTTTATATAATATAGTATGGATTTCTTTTTTGTAATGAGTGAGGGAAACAAATAATTTACATCTAAAATGATGACATGATCATCAACAAAGAAACAAGCACTTCAATTTTTTTCGTGTCTCCAACGGTGGTCGACCTGCGAATCTATCTATCATGCTTTTGCGTTAACCACTGAATTAATGAGGAGGGCGTAGAAACAGGAGATGATTTAAATTAAAAACAATACTTTTTCATTTAAGATATTATTTATGTGATGCGGTTCTAAAAACTTTGAATGGAAAAAAGCGAATAATTTGGTGAATTGTTTTTTTTAGAAAATACCTTTAGCTCAGTTTTCAATGTTCATTAGGCTAACAATCAAAGTGATGATTGTTATCTGGCTATTGAAATTACAGATAAACACAAATTACATACATTTGAGAGACGCCATTAATTAGGTACAGATAATTACACATTCCATTTGTCCAGTTAATCCCGGTGTTATCGTGTGGCGTTTGATAAGGGTCCTCTTACCGCTAAGGTGCGACATTCCAATCTAACAATATCTTACATATCCTTAAAATATTTCAGGCTTTTAATATGTGATACTTATATCCTTATGAATAATATAATGTGACCAACCAGTAAGGGTTGATACAGCTTTGGAACCAAGGGGCTTATATAGTCGTCAAGTCGCAAGAAGTTATAATTTAATTTTGAAAGGAAGTCAAGAAATTTAAGTTAATACTTTGAGGCAAAACATGAGTATGGTAGCGTAAAATTATGTCATGCATAGCACAAAAAAGATGACTATCTTGACCATAAAATTTTCGATCTGTGAAACAGAGATGGTATGTATCTGCTTCACGTTTTAAATTTCGGATCCTAATTGCATTTAAAGGCCCCTCTACACATCGGTAGACGCTCACACGGACGTCATCTGTCGATGGACGGCGGGTGCCTGCTCAGAAGTACCTTCTACCGCTGTCTGCGGATATACATATTACCCCCTCTTCAAGTCCGCGTCTGCGTCTGCCGATGTGTAGAGGGGACTTTAAATGTAAGTAGGAACGTTAATTTCAATATCATTTATTTCATTTAAATTGATTTCCCGAAAAACCAGGAAGTTGTCAATTCAAGGCATATTTTTTATTCTTTCTCTCATTACCTCTTTCTCGTTTGCCCTAAAATTTAGGGTTCCAAGCTTAGCCATGAAAACAAACCCAGATTCATTAGTCTTATAATTGCTAATTAAGTACTGGTTGTACGTATTTCTCATGCAGAAATTTGTTCCCCGCTATGTTGCTGAAACTAAATAAATAGTCACTAGACGTGCTGAAATTTATGCTCCAGGATTTTATTTGTTTTCCCTGTGTTGTGAATTATAATTAAAAATGATTTCAAATAAAATAAATAAGATAAAAAGGCAATAACATTCATATTACACTGTTTTTTGCTGTTGAAAAGGAATATAATATATCAAAACAAAAACAAACACAATATAAAGAACAATGAGAAAAAAGGGAAGTTACACCAGTTATTTCACCTAACCTCGGGAATATTTTTGAGGCTTTATTGAATAAATATACATAATTTTACGCTGATACTTACTAAGTAGCTTTGAAGTTGTATTCACGTAGTATTCCGAAACCGATGTACCTATGCTGTGATTGAAGATTGTGACATTATTGAAGTATTAAATGAAGTGTATGATTTTTTTTTTGTGAAATCAAATATGGTTAGTATCTTTATTTGTTTCTTATGTCCAGTGAAACTTTAATGTTACTGTTCTATGCATTTATACTTAATATAATTAGTTTAGTATTAGTAATTTCATTTTATCTATGACTAGCTGTGCCCCGCGGTTAAACCTCGTATATCTGTGTTCCCCGATTTGATCAAAATCCGTTCTTAGCGGATACGTCATAGCATCTACTTACATGCCAATTTGCAGCCCGATCCGTCCAGCGGTTTGGGCTGTGCATGGATAGGTCACTCTCAGTCAGTCAGTATATAGACATAGTTTCATTAGCACATCTTAACTCCCTTAAAAACCGTCTCATATTGGTTTCAATTGCAGAAGGTTAATCACTTGTGTTCTTAAAAACGAACATTGAAACATACGTGTCATGCATCGGTCCCAAACATGTCCCAAACACACAATGTTCTTTTAATTAGTTTTTGCTGTACTGTAAAGAGTATACAATGTTGTTTCATTTTCAAATATTTGATTATGATTGTTATATAAATCGCTATATCCAGATAAAAGCTGATTGTTATAATGACAGTCTAAACTTAGTGTAATTACGTGCATGTGGGCAGGTATCGCCGGCGACCAGCGACAGATGGCAACCAGGAATAATTCTAGTGCAATTTCATCGCCACAAACTGCAGTCGTCACCTGCCACCCGCCTGAACCTCCATCCGTTGCAAATTCACTAGATGTTTTATGTGGCTGACGCGTTTTATGCATCCACTATGTTCAATTTGCGGTAAAATATTCCGCTAAGCTATCGAGAAATGCCAATATTGCTCACGATTGGGCAAAGTACTCGGCCACTTAACGGAATATATGGCACGTTCACGACTTCACAGTTTTAATGGTTTTCAATTGAATTCAATAAGTGTACGATATCAACATGTTTTTTGAGTGAAAATATATCGTGACTGATTAACACATTTATGAAGTCGGGCAATACTGCAAATTATTATGAAAAAATTATAAGGTTCTATGAAGACACAATTTAAAAAAAGAAAAAGAAAATGCGATTTTAAATGTAAATTACAAATGATTACTTACTAGCTCATATAAGCGGTTTCATCCGCGTATATCTCCCGTCCTCGTACGATTTTTTAGAATTAACCGTTACTTTTAAGCATGTGGTGTTAACCTATAATTTAATTACTACACTTATGAATGCTACATTTATTTATATTTTATCATCCAAGCACAGCTTAAGCAACTGTTGGTCAACCTTAAATAAATAAATTTTAAGGATAAAAACTATCCTATGTCATTCCTCGGGTTTCAAAGAATCTCTGTACAAAATTTCATCCAAATCGGTCCAATATTCTTTTTCTATTCAATTCAAACAAACACACATAAAAAAGTCAAATCTTTCTTTATAATATTAGTATAGATAATAATTTTCGGAGGTTACTTATCCAATTCGCGGCTAATAATAATAAAATAATAAAACAGCCCTGTTCAGACGGCGGAATAAATTTCCCTTGAAGACTGTAAAGTTTAATAAAGCAAATAGAAATGGATTTACGTGTACTGCGATATTTGAGCATATTTAAAGAGATTTATTACCGTCGAAATAAGGCTCGCTGTTCTGAATTAATTTAAAATGATGCCTAATGAAGTGTCGGGGTCCTCGAGACACGTAGCGCTATGTTTAGACGTATAACGCACAAACGTAGGCGATGTTAAATGGGACTGATAAATTATGAAAATTTCTCGTTTAATTTTTCTTTTTGTGTAATGTTGGTGTGTACTAGGGCGAAATACAACTTTTTATTGGAATGAGGATTGTAAAGGAATGATCATTCTTCATTTCATTTATGCAATAGTGTATATATATATGTAATAACACCATCATAATTGTCTTCCCTATAACGTGCCCACTCATTTATTATATAAAAAAAAAAAACAATGCCATCAACTTAGATTTTACAAAATAATAGTAATTGGATACTGTAAAGTCCTTTAAGATTTGATAATAAAATTAAAATGTATTGAAACCCCCTTAACTTACCCAAATGTACGTGAAGGTTCATCAACAATTTTGTGAATTAAAACTAGATTTGATTTTTAGTATATTATTATAAAATGTAAGGAGCAACAGTCAATACTACGCATTATTGATCCATACAGCTAATTATTCAATTGTTCATTTCAAACTGCAGAATGCACATAAACTCCAACGTATTCAGTTATATAACGAGTGTGAAGACTTCGACGACCACAATATTTCCAAGAACAACTTACTAGCCTGCAGGGTATTATTGAATGACTTTTGAATTGGGTTACTGTGCTTCAACTCTATTAAAAGTTACGTTGGGACAAGCGTGTCGGCACTGGTTTTGTTCGCTCCATACATTGTTTGTGCCGAAATGAAAATGTTACGTAATAACTTCACCTATGCATATAAAGTTGATCTATGCATTTGTTTGATTGTTACATACAATATTAAAATGTGTTTGATCAGTATGGCGAGTTTTAAAATTGGAAACAATTTTGGAATGCTGTATTTTCACGGTAAACATGACGTTCACCGATTTTATACGCCAATGTTAATAATATTTCATAAATATTAAAATTTTATTAAATGAAAAAAAGAGTACTCAGAATACTATGTTATTAACATAAGAACTGATTAATTAATTTGTTAATTAAACAAAAAACAAATTTATATCACTATTATATAAATCTACCAAAATGTACAATTATAGCTACTTAGTACGTTACAATTATTTCCGATTCTCTGTATGGATCCATGTTCCAATTAGGAAGTCTATTGTCTATTCGTTATTATATCGTCGACGTAGAAAGCCTTTTAGCATTGGATTGACTGATCAAGCTTCAGACGTAAGTTGTTGATAAGCAATCCGAATACGTAATTGGATATACAAATGCATATGCTATATTAATGTTAATGTTATTATAAATAAGCCAAAAATACAAATGAATATTAATTTATTTAGAAATGTCCGCTCATCTGATTTTACTTGCGTGGCTGGCCCGAGAAACTGCAATTTTTAGAACAAAACGTTGCTATCCCTAAAATAGGTCGTCATATTCCAGTTTTTAAAGGATCCTCGCGCTCCGTTTCTTGAAAATAGCATTTTTTATAAAAGAAAAGTAAAGACTGCAACAGGAAGATGTGCGTGCTATTCTAGTAGTAAGCACCTTCAAATATTTATGCTTCTGCTGAACCATGCAGATATGTAAACATAGTACCGAATAGTATTTACATGGTATTAGGAATTTTCGTATGATGCGTGGGGACCCGAGAGACTCATTTTCTAACCCCTTTATTATTTATTCCTCTTTCTTTTTATCATCGATTTTTTTATTAAAATGCTCTAATCCGTCTTTTTGTAAGTAACAAAGTTCTTGTAATAGTTTACGAGCTTCACGTGCTTCGTTGGTATAAATTATCATACTGCTATACAAATAGCTCCGCTGATCGATTTCGGCCATAGTGGCCAATCTCAACAGGGAGTAACCAGCTGCGAAGGAGATATTATAGTGCACAAGTGTACCTGCGAACATAGATGGGACGCAGACCGACACGACTGGAGTGAGATCAGGTGCAGGACCGACGGCTGTACGTACTTTCTGAGTTCCGGGGGTGTTCTAACACCGCCACCTTCCAGACTCAGGACTGTTATTGAGATTTCCTTGTCCCACCGATTCGAACCAGAGACCCCTCGACCCACTGGACCAATGAGCAATCTTATTTAATAGCATCTTTCAGTACTGAAAATTTTCCCTCAATAATAATAATACGATATTACATTTTTAATACAATAAAGTGCTTTCAGGATCCGTCGCAAGAAAGCTTAGTTAAGGTTGTTGTTATTTGTGGCAAACGTAATAAAGTGAATACTGCAGGAAGTGGGTTAGACACATCGTAGACATAATGCTGGGAACAGCGTTGTGAAGTTAATATAATTACCGTTGCTTGGACGATATAAGACTGTATAATTTATTACGGTTTCCGCATTTAAACGCGGTTTGGGGCGAGTTTGGTCTCTTGAGATTATTTAAATTAAACTATATAATTATATATCATTTATTCGTCTTAAAGAGTAGCTCAATGTGTGAATGAACGTAGCGTTGTCTATACATATATTGATGCTCATTGAGCTTTGTCCCAACCAGCAAATACGAAAACTTATTTTGATTAAACTCACTAAAGGAAAATCGATTATTTTTATCGAAAAGGTGACGTAAATTAATTAAGTAAATTTTCTCAAACAGATAATTAGATTAGAACAATACATATGAATAATTTATAAATTTGCATAATTTTGTTTATCTTATGAAGTCCTATTATGCATGGTTAGCATCCTTTTAAGAGTAAATGAACTTGAGACCCCTGGGATTATATCCTGATGAAGTTTTGAAAGCAGAAGTAGGTATTTAGTTGCCCCTCTAGGTGAAAGTGGCTGAGTTTCTGCTTCTGTGGAAATTTTCAACGGTGGTTTGCTGACTAATCTTAGGGTTTTAAATAAACAAGTGGCTCGCTCCGAGCTAGACCTCGCGTTGCTATGTATAAATCAAGACCTTTCATATGCAAATCGCCTAATTGAGCCCCTATTTTCTTTAACCCCTGACCGATTTCGCTCATTTTTTATACTCAAGACTTTCTTCATTTATATTATTTGCAAACAAAATTGTATTAATATCGGATAAACCATACTTCCAAATATACTCGGTCAAATATTCGCGTATTTGATATCTTCGTTACCCCCCCCCCATCGATTTCGCTCTTCTTCGAGCTCAGCATTTTATTTTGTCTAAGCTATTCCTTTATAAAAAAATAATCGAGATCGGATTGACGATACTCAAGATATCGTCGAACAAAGTTTTTCATACTTACATACAAACACACAAACGTACAAAAGTATTATAGTCATGTCTACTATTGGTGCATGCGGATGTTAAATCCGTTTCACTGATCAATTGTTATGTAGGAGTAGTCGCTTGATTCGCTAATATTGAACTAAAAGGTGGTCAAACAAATAATAACATGGAGACGAAGTAGACAATTTGGGTAATTTCAACAAACGCGTACAGTTTATATTTTCTTAGAAATGGGCCGAATTACCAATCAGTGATGAGTTTTGACATGCACTTATTTTTTTTTGTTTCGTAAGCTAATATTTTGTTTCGAAATACCTAAAATTACAATCTTAAGTTGACCCCTAATATAATTTCATATCCCACATGATCCACTATAAAATTAATCAATTGAAAAGTAAATACGCAAAAAAAGATATTTTTAACGTATTGATATTCCTCTTTAAATGAAATATATTTATCGTTTACGAAATATCGAACAAGATATTTTTACGATAAAAGTAAAGCTTTAGATTACAGCCGGCAAATTGCCTTTTAAATTTTATTAAACATTTCAACGTTCAAATAATCATAACCTGCTTATGACAGGTTATAAAAAACGCAACAGTATATTTTCAATTTATCTTAACAGCTTGTTTTATAACTCAATATTTGGAAGTTATGATAATAGATTTACACATTAATTACAACTTTTATGAGAAGCGCCTCAGCTTATAAAAATGTATCAAATTCGCACCGTCTTCCTTGTTTCTGTTTACACGAGTTTTATTAAGTTTTCTTAATAAATTACGTTTGTTTGCTAAGATCTTAATATTTAAGGCTGATTGGGAAAAGTCTGTTTATCCAAAGAAATATAGATTTACTCAACATTTTTAATATGGACGTGATCTACATAGTAATATTACAAAATATATACAGAAGTCAATCTCGTGTGTCGTTCACTTATCATATCTATATTTGCATCTAGTTATTTGAGTTATTTTTCAAAAGGAAACAGGAAAAACTGAATAATCCAAAAATAACTTAAATATTTTAAGCTTTATACAAAAATATAACAGACGTGTATCCCTATAATGGATGACATTCGTCCCCAAATCGTAACAATGTCGGTGAAGTTAGTCTATGTGTGCATTTCTCGAGCGCGCTTCCATTAAGTTTTTTTTTTTAATGTCAAAACAGGCAAGCGGGACATGCGGTTCACCTAGTGACTGACCGCAGCCCATGAACATCTACAATATCTCAGTATCGCAGATGCCAGGCGAGGGGATAAGGAGAGGATTAATGATAGGAAGTTGGGAGAGGTGTAGAAGAGGTTGGAAGAGAAATGCGATTGCAATACAGGCCTCCGGGCACCCTGCTCACCGTACGAAACACAATGCAATACTGCTTCATGCCAATCTTCTGCTGGAAGGTGGTAATTAAACCGGTGCGAGCTTGGCCCAAACGTGCAATGCTCGACTCCGACTCTTAAGTATAGAATACATTATATATTATTAGCTAAGCAGAGCCACGTGTAAATTAAATCTGCGCGAGTGAATGTATACGTGTAGAATGTAAATTCCAAAAACTGAACAACTTTTACCTTTGACTTCCCACGTACCGTTGTAATCGCATCATATACCGACCCTGAAGTAGGTACTATAAAATAAAACAATTTGATATATAATTTTTTATACACAGTGTAGGTACTACAGTATTAAATACTTTTTGGACGCCTTTAGACAAATATTGAATAATGAATAAATAATTGAATTATAAGTTAATGTGATTTAAAACATTTTTTTTGGAATCGCAAATCGCAATCAAGATTTCATAATTCGGGAAATGGAAATTTGAATCTTATGTTCCGATGTTCGTACTTCAAACATATTTGTGTACTACATAATTAAATTTGTGATCTATATGATATCTTTCAGTTTCTAACGATTCAGAATGATCTTTATGTATATCCTTAGATTAATATATTTCTTAATACAAATAATACGATCCACATTGGACATGGTCAACTGTACTTATAGCTATTTGTGTCCCTAACCATAGCATTAGCAACTGCCTGAGCGTAAATCGTCCTAGGTGTGTCAACAGACATTAGCAAGTTAACACGACGTCTATTAGTTAAAACCGATTGATTGACGAGTCTACATTGGGCATGTCGATTCATTAATAGGCTAAGTTCTGATCCTATTCCCAATTTATTATTTATACCGTCAAAAGTAGTTTGAGTGGAAACAAGCGGAACGTAGTTCGATGTGGTAACATTATCTATTCAATACACTTACGGAGAGTTTCCTATATCAACATTTAGGTACCTCAGATTCGCATCAGCTAATTTTACAACGTACTGGTGACGGGTGAATCGCGTTCTTGAATTAACCTTTTCTGAGATAGACTCTTAATATTAGACTCTGTGTTATTTGTGATTGTTTAAGCCAACTTGTGTGTATTGACTGAGCTTTCACAAATAGTAAGTAGTCTACACTAATATTATTCAAAAAGTCAAAAACTACTGGACCGATTTTTAAATATTCTTTCACCATTCAAAACCTACATAACTCGTGGATACGAGTAACATAGGCTATTTATATAACCGAAGCCGCGCAGATCAGCTAGTTAGTAATACAAATAAAAAAACTACTAAAATATGTAATGATCATGTTCATCAGTCATTTTAATCCGGTTTCAGCACAGTTAAAACGGAATAATGGTTTTGGCAGTGTATATCTATTGTATTCGGTTAATGGTCAAGGTATCTTGAGTATTTATCGTTTCGATCTGAATATGATATGAAGTAAGAATTAACAAATAAAAAAAAGCACTTAAATAATATTTTAACTATGTTGTTAAACTGAAGGCCGAATGTTGGTATACGAAAACACATGATTAACAATGTCATTTAGCTACAGAATAATGAACGAAGAGGCACTACGTTTTCTGCTTTCAAATCAAAGATAAATTGTAAAAGGCTCTTATCAACAATCGCGATTGGATTCCTCGAATAGGCGATTAGCGACGTGAGCGCGTGCAATTAAGTCTGTTTTGATCACAGCCCTTTCGGCGGCACAATGAGTCTGGCGAACAGTGGGAATCCTCCACACAAAAGCGTGAACTGAACTAATGGCGTGTACATAATCCGTATAAGTCCTTCCATTCAACGGCTGCTGGCAAATTTTTGAACGATGATTCACCGAGAACGTCTGAGCCTGTGGATGCTCATTCAGCGCAACTGCAACTAAAATTTTCCGTATCAAATATACGAGAATAGAGCAATTATTATTCAGCTCGGTTCCTGTATTTCGCGGAAAGTTATTGTCCAGCTTATTTCCTATTCCATGCTAGCTTTGATACCTGATTTAAATATAGAAGTAAAGGTTACTTCGGCTCCATGAATCGGCTATAGGCCCTTGGATCTCATAACCCGGTAATTGATATGCTGAAATTTCCTCCATATAATAACCACAATGCTTAAGCTATTTATATAATTATAAAGAGTATAAGTGAAGAACTGTAATTAATCTTTTAAATTGAAATGTAACGAAAACACCACATTACTTGAAAACAAAGTAATATAATATTGAATAGCGTGGAAACAACAAATACAAACATATTGTGTTTATATTGGGCCCGGGCGCGAATACAAAAATATGTTCTATAGAAATTGAATAAAGCCTCCATGGTCTGTAAGCGCGAATTGCCGGAATAAATGAATTGGTTTCGTTCACACTGACATGAGAGCTAAAATGTTACAGTGTGAGTGGACTATATTGGTCCATGGCATATAAAGGGATGGAGGTTGTATGATCAGTTGATTACTGAAAAAGTCACTCGTGTTAATTAAAACATGTATACAATAAAATTTAACTATTTGAAAAATATATTACGTATTTATATTTTTAAAAAATTACTCGGTTAAAGTGATTTTGGGATATAATGAATTATAATATCAGTTATATAAATTATTCAAGGAAGTGAGTTTGACAGGAGTCTAAAATATCGTTTTGTTCTAATTAAGATGAATAAGTAACGCCTTATAAGATTAAACGTACCAGAGACGTCTAAAGTTTTCTCTATTTTTGTTCCAAGCGGGGACGTAAAACTTGAAGATTCAAGAGAGGATAATTCAAAAAGTCAGATGTTTTCAGGGCGTCTGGAGACAAATGCGCGTCACATCATAATTCAACTCACGTAATCATAGCTTGTAATATCATTATATAATACTTTATGACGTCACGTGGCGTACTGTGACTTCGCAAATGAGGACATTTTACATTTGTCCAAATCAAAATTTTCTTTCACAATATAAACTATCCAACTCAAAATGAACGGATTATTGTTGGTATAACACTTCATAATTTTCTCATTGAAACAAGTACTCTTTGTTCTTCGGCAGAATATTAATTGTCCGCTGCATTTTAATAATTCAGCCTGCTTAAATACTCTGAATAAAGTAGAAAAAATATAAAGATATAGAAAAAAGAGAATCGGAGTGAAGGTCTTCGTGACTGTTAATCCTTTAACTTCTAGTAAGATGAAGCCAATGTTAATATTTAATAAGAATTCATGGTTACAAGGGTGTACTGAAGATATAATTCTGTCTGGTCCGTGCAACCGTAGTTCAAGGCAAGTCGTATGAAGGGATGCATTGTTCGACCCCTGTGCCTTTCTCTGTAATAAATTACACGCCTATTCAATTGGTGATACGGCATTCCAGTCGCACTCCCATGGACCTAATCAGTGATCATTTTATGGAGACCACCTGTGTATATCTTCCTTGAATGTTAATTATATAAGTTAAAACTTAGCTTATAAACCCGAAGTTTCTCAACTCCGCAGTTGTTATATTGTAACTTTACCGAAGTAATTTTCCTTTTAAATAACGTTAAATTAATAGTATAAATTTGTGCTTTAATGAAAAGACAACATGGTAACTAGTTTTTGGTTTGAAACAAGCTAAGAAACAATTGGGTCCTTTGTTCATGAAGTTTTTGCTTATCATTAATTAATTATTTTTTTAATTTTATTATAATCAAATGATATTTCATATAATTATTTTTATAACCGTTGAATTAATAATATGTATTCAGTAGAGTTCTGCCTATCACCCTCTAGTTTGCAATTCATGAACCGCAGCAAAAACAAATGAATCTAAAATGGAATGATATTTATTTTTGAGCTTTGTTTGATGTTGAGAACAATATATTATTGTAATAAACAACCATTGTTTTGTTTGTGAGGTATTAATTTGAAGTGTACATTATTGTTGCCTTCTTTAAATTGATCAAGCCATGATGAATAAATATATTAACTGTATTTAAAAATAAATATTTAGATAGCAAAAAATAAATATTTAGATGCTTTTTTTAATCACGATGAAACAACAAAGTCGTTGTATTTTCTTGAGAAGTATGTAGCACTGTAACTCTTTAACGAATAGATATGGACTTTAATATATTTTTTAGGATTTTTAAACATTAAATACTTTGATTAAAAACTTAATAAAGCTGTACATACAGATTCCTATTTCATATTAAAAATATGTATACGTTTAACCAAAACCCAACGTAATCAGAAAGCTCATAAAGCCGAGGTGTGAAAAGGTCCACTGGAATCTTCATGTTTGATTTAATTTCAGCAGAAAACGGGTCATGATAACGTCACGTAAAAACACTTGTTACACAGTCAGAGTCAGACAGCGGACATCAATCACTTTCACTTTGCCATGTTTAGATTGGCCAAATTAAGGTCGTTTGTGTGAGCTCCTTACGAAGAGGAAATAACGATAACTCTTCTCTTACATTTGTTAGGATTATTCCATGACACCACATACAACTTCTTTAAGTCACGCGATGATTTAAGGGAATCTTTTCTTTGAACATTCTTTTGTATTTTTATGCGGATAATGTGTTGGCTCTTTTATCTTTTATGGGATAAAATATTTTCTATTTGAAACGTTATGTAACATGAAAGTAAGGTTATATAATTTGTTCAGGCCCTACTGGGAGTTAATGAAACTCATTTTACAACTTTTTAAAAAGGCGTGATTTAATGTCACGTAATTATGTGATTGTTTTTTCCATAATTATTTGAAAGATAATAAAAAGTTAGAAAATATTATTTTTATTTTTAACATATAAATCAATTTTATCCTTGTTAGAATACGTGTTTCGTACCCCATTTCTATACGTGGATGTCGTAAGAGGCGACAGAGGCTAATTCTCCTGAGTAACATCTTCAGCAATAAAAGAGTGAAAGCCGAGCATTGCACAATTGGGCCAAGCTCACACCGTTGAAATTACCATCCCCCAGCAGAATCGGCGTGAAGCAGTATTGCACCGGTAAGCGGGGCCTTATCTTGTTCTACTCCTCTCCCAATTTCTCATCATTAATCCTGTCCTTATTATCCTCTCCATCATATCCATCTCTCTTTCTTCATGCCAGCAAGGTATCTTAACATCAGGTGAACCGCATACACCGCTTGCTTGCTGTAGTATTAAAAAAAAACTGATGACACTTAGTGAAAACTTTAAATGAACTATATTCAGGGATTTTTTCAAATTTGCGTCAACTCATCACACACAAATAATACTGAAGTGCTGAAATCAATTTGAAAACATCGTGGAATTAACTGATAATTAACAACATTCACGGATATTGAACAGTTTAAAGAGGTGATTGGCAGCTCTCGATTAGCTAATTTTCCGCCCAATCACTTAGCGCATGACTCGACAACTTCTGCCAAAGTAAAGATAAGGAACTTATTAACTTACAAGCAGTTTAATTTGATATTCATTTACTGCGGAACAATAACTACGTTTTGATGTTTCGTGAATCTTAATAAAGAGAAGTGTAAACGGTCCGTGCAACTCGAGCAAAAAGCTTTCAAATTAATATTTACGCTATTCCGCTTGATGCCGATAAATTAAATTATACCTTAATTGTTCGCGCAAAATCGATGCATTTATTACCAGCAGACATAATTGGATTAATTATGTTTTGTAAATGTATGACATAAAGGTGAATATAATTAGTTGTTGCAACAACACGGACCCAAGTGGCGTACATCAATGTATTGTTTCAAAATAGAGTGGTCACCGAAATGTAAGTAATATGTGAAGGTCATGATAAAATTAATGTTAATTACAGGCCTCATTGAATTTAAATACTGTGTTCAATCAAATTAGTTAAATTAATAAAATGACTTATTAGTAAGTGTATATATGTTTCAAGGAATATATTTTAAATACGAATGAATAGCTGGTTATTCATTTCCGGAACGTGTGATATCGTTCAATGAAGGTATTATAAATACCTATCTATATACGTGAATTAAGCTCAGATATATAATTTTATTGTGTTTGTTTTAACGCGAGTACTTTCAAATATATAATAAAATTAAATACTAGCTGAGCTTCGTGGTTACTCCCGCGTATATATCCCGTTTCCCTAGGATTTTCAGGATAAAAACTTTTATGTCATTCCTAGGGTGATCTCTGTACAAAATTTCATGCGGTAGTTTCAAAGCCTATTAAATAGATATATATAAACAAATCTTTCCTCTTTATAATATAAGTAAAGAAAATATTTTTTAAATGATTTTCAACGCGGATTAAAAATTATTTTACTCATATATGTTTACAAAAATCGTGCGAATGAAACCAATTCTATAATATTTTCGCTCTGATAGTACCAAATATAGTCATTACTTGATTAAATAAGCTCCCGATTTTATTTATTTTACCATAAACATTATATAAGTTGACATTCATAAGTAGTTTTGACTGAGCCATTACACTGAGTCTACTTTCATTATACTTCTTTCTTTTGTAATTCGGGCGAATTCAGTGCGATACTAATAAATCTGCAACCAAATCGATATATCCAATACCGCGATCGCTCAAGGTAAACAATTCTAGGTCGACTGACTTATCAGAGCCTACTGGATGGACCTAGAAATAGTGCACGAAGGACAGAAATAGAAAAACCAACGTAAGGCCTGAATGATGTTACGTTTCAAGAAGAGTGGAAGTCGAATTCTGAAAATAAATGTTCGAATATTAAAGCTATGCTTAATAAAGGGAAGTGCTCAAGATAGTTGTATAGCTTCAATGTATATCAAAGAGACAGAGGCAGTATGAGGCTCGTAAAGATAAGCGGCGCTTTAGTTTCGCCAGTAATAATAATAGCCTCTACAACCGATATCGGTCATGGTGGCTAGTCTCAACAGACGCTTGCTAACTAGCTACCCACGCAGGATATATTGTAGTGTATAAACACAGGTGCACATTTTATTTCTTTAGTTTCAGACGGCAGACCGACAAAACCGGAGAGAGATCAAGTGTAGGACAGGCGGCTTTACGTCCTTTCCGAGACACAGGAGTACTTCAGCACCGCCAACTTCCAGACTGAAGGCTGCTATTGAAAGTTTTATGGTAAGGCAGTTGTATGACCTGTAAAAATATTAAAGACTGGAACCATAAGACTATATTACTATATAGTAAAACTTTGGTGAGGCCAAGCTTTAGTAGTAATAATAGATATGTAGTTTATGACAATGTAAACAAAAACATCGTTCGATTTACTAATTTGACCAAACTAATTTTCGTAAGTAATCCTCATATCTTAAATAAAACACCCAAATGTTTACATTATTGATTTATTGTTTTTTGTAACGACAGGTTATTAACGTAGACCGTACAGGAGAAATTGTATTTGACTAGAATCTATTTTAAGACCAATAATCGTTCAACGCCTTTGCACCTAATTGAACTATATTATGTTGTTACTGAACTCTCTTGAGCATTTAATCAATAACTTCATTGAATTACTAATTTAAATTTAATCGTTTAATATTTGATACTATGCTGTTTTGCATATTACAGACACACGTTCATTTTTCGTGTAGTGTAGTTTGTCAAGCCAGTTATGACTTATTCTACAGTAAAAACAATGACTATCTGTATTGGCCACTAATTTTCGTAGTGACACCACATGCCCAACAAATATGCATCTATTTTCTTAGTATAAGAATGTCAAAATATACTTTATATCTTACAATTTTCTTAGTAAACAAATCATTTTATAGTCCGAGAGCTGGGACCATTTTTGGGTAGGTGTTTGAGGCAAGCTGAAAACTTGTATGATGCCTCTTATTATACCCCGAAAAGGAACTGCTGACCTGATGATTTTTATAAATAATATAATAAAATGGTCCCAGCTCTCGGAATATTAGATTAGGTGTAAAGATTTTGAACATTGAAACCGACATGTCCTGCGTATAATGTTACAATGTAATATCACAATACATAACATACTTAGATCTTTAACACAAATATAAAAATAATGTTTCAAATAAAAATAATCTAGTATACTTAGAAACAATACAATAGCAAAAGTTAAGAATATACTATAAAAATAAATTAAACAGTTCTCTGTTGACTTATATATCTATGTTATGCTCATACGAATAAGAAGTCAAGCCATTTATATAAACAAAAACTTCTATTAATCGATGGCTGTATTTACAACGCTTATTTGTAATATATTTGATAATAAGTTTAGTTTATATTGAGTTTATAATCTGCTATATAGGCTGTATTAATCAAGAAATTACGTAATAACACAACACCCTTTTATTAATAAAATAAAAAACAGATTAGATTGATTGTTTAAAAGAGTCATAATCATTGAAAATGTTATTATTAAATATTGCTTTGCCATTAAACAATTAGTTACAGGAATCATCGTTATAATAGTATATTAAACATTTCAATTAACGTAGAAAACCGCTCTCAAAAGTAATAAGTCTAGAAATTGTCATTAATATTTTATTTATATTGTAAAATATTTAACTTACACCTAAAACTGTGATATAGTTTTCATTAGCTTAATATATAAGTATATACATGTTATATAAATCTAATTATTATCACGTTACACGTTGGAGGAGTAACTTAGACAACACGTACAATATTAATTTTCACGTGGAATAATTCCTACCTAGAGCATTCACAGAAAGCATTTAAATAATACTGAATTAAGATTAAAATTATATCGTAACAAATTTTCAAATCAGTCGCCAGAACATTAGTGAAACTTGTTTATTTTCATTGTTTCGCACAAGTTTAGAGTAGGTGTTTAATTAAGCCTAAGAAAGTAGTCGTAATTGTCAGCGAGGTGGAAAAGACGATGGCCTTGTTGGGCGTTGTCAGGATAATTTTACCTTCGTTTGCGTACCATTTGTTCGCGCGATCAGGCACGCGATTGCTTTTCTCGTCGACTTTGTTGTCGAAATCGTCGTCATATATTTCGGTGCCGTACTCCTCGTCTGAAGTTGTTCTTTCATCTGGATACTGATAAACGTGTCTGCCGTTCCCAGGTATTTCTATAATAATATGTTTGCTTTACTAACAAAAAGTGCATAATATTTATTGTCTGTTCAAAAATAAACTAACAATTCTTACCGTATAATCGTATTTTGCTTTCGACGTCCCCGAGTGAGTTTTTGGCCACACAAATGTAGCTCCCGAGATCGTCCCGTCTAATATTTTTTATAGTCATAGACATTTCCGCTTCAAACATGGATTTCTGCCTGACAGTCATCTCGTGGTGCTCAGATGGTATTATCAGTTCACCTGAGGAACAATTTATTACTTAAAACATTTGGTTTTAAATCCAATATTAGAATTTCATCTTTCCACCGCTAAGTTTTATGAAAAATGTAAAAACTTCGGGCAGCCACCTAGAGTTTTATATCCGCTTTATAATTTGTTTCGTTTTTATTTTGGGATTCTTTGCTCAGTTAATAATTGGTGGCCGTGTTTACATAAATGAGTAATGAAATGTTGTTAAGATATTTCTTTGTTTTCTTAAAAATACGTTGTTTGTTTTGTTTTGATTGTTTTGGACTGCGGGTGAGTAAACTTCAATATCAGGGTGCGTTTAACTGATTGTTTAGCAAAACATGCTTTAGAATAGAAAACCTTTTTAGTGTCATATAATTATGTTTATGCATAAAATGTACCTGCTATATATTTGTATTATCTTACCAGGATCTTTAACCCAGTAGTTGATGGATTTAGGCGATGACTCCACGTAGCACTCAAGAGTGACGTCAGTGCCAAGCGGGGCACCCACCAACTGGTTAGGCACCTGGATCACTGGGTGAACTAAACATACAAAATAAAACAATTTAAACAAATCCTCCACCTCATAAGATAATAACAGGTTAATCACAGAATATTAATTAGTTTTGATAGGTCAGGTAAAGTAACAATTATTAAAATATCCAGCCTGTTTAATATTACCAAATACCTCGAAGCTTTTTAATTAACCCTCGGCTTGGTTAAATTCTTATCCGAGTAAATGGCCATTTATCGAAACAAAATAGGATCAAATTGCTCGTGATCTCGTAGCAAAAATTATACGGAGTCTTTTTATTAGAGGAGGTTCGTGAGATGAATAATAAGTGTGGAGAAAGTATCAACTTACAATGAACACTAATGTGGATCCTCTTACTGACGCTGGGCGGCACTCCATTACCCGCGATACATAAGTATGTGCCCATTTCGGAGCGAGATATCTTCGTCAACTTCAACACCTCACCTTGATAAGTTGGTACTGTGAAAATGAGTAGGGCAATGAATAAGTTGAATGAGAATACTCCAGATAAAGCTTTATTTCTGTTAATAATACTAATATAAAAGTTGTTTGTTAACCTATCATGTAAAACAGATAAAATAAGATATAAGGACAGTTTATAACTTTGATTAACACATAGAAAACTTACACACTCATTAGTCGTGCGGAAAATATATTTTATAAAAAGTACGTATGCTTTTTTCTTTTTTTTAATTTAATGAAAATTATTTCTTTTTGTGGTTTCAAAAAATTGAGAAAACACTAACAACATATCGTTCACGCATGAATAAAGCACAAAGAGATATTGACGATAGTTTGTTTCTAGACATAGTGTTGCGATCTTCTATTTCATTCGCTTACACATTTCAAATTGGATTTCGGTAAGATTTTTTCCAGTGATCCGTACAAAGGTCTCGCAGTGTTCTACAATGAGACCTAGAAGTCTATTCAGAGCAGAACTCTACTAATTACGACAAACTTTAAACAATACTGGACGCGAAACTCATCCCGAGAATAGTCGCCGCGCGGCTCATTGTACCGGCACAAATGCGGTCACACAGACATTCGTATTATATACATATTCAGAAAAACAATGCTGTCCTTGCGCCATTCAAATAAACTTAGACAAATGAAATATTTTTCCAGTTACCCGGTTAAACATTATGTCGGGCTAAGCAGCGGAAACTACTATTTTTAGAGTATTTAGTTGCTGTAACTGCGGCAAAGCTTTCATATTGTTTTTACGATAACTTTAAATTGTGTTTGGTTTTGTGTTTTAGTGAATGAGAATTACACACATGCATTTTACATTTTTTACTATTCGTTTTGGTTTATTAATATTAAATGCAACAAATGGGATAGGAGAATAATAGAACGATAATAATCGAGAAAAATATTTTACGAAAAGGATCAGTATCGCAATCAATAAGTATTTCTTTCCTGCAATAAAAGGGGTACGCAAAATAAATAATTTAAGGCATAGAAGATGTAAAAGGTGCTTAAGCCGTGTATATTCTTGTAAATAATAATAGGGAACATCACGCAACTTGAGTATCGATATATTTGATAGTATATATAGTTATACTATGGACGCATTCATAAAAACTGCATTTTAGTATATGTATAAGCAAGTGGTGATTTATTAGACAGTGTGATTATCCAGAATACAAATTCAATCCCCCTGTTAGATAATAAAATAAATGGTATAAAAGGTCACAGTGTTACTTGACGTTTAAAAGTAAGAGCGGAGTCTTGCTTTTGCACGAATTAGGCCAGGATGATACCGGGGAAGTAAAGGTTACCCCGCGCAGGTTACAGGCGTGAGTGAAGACCTGTATTTCCACCATTTTCCTCTCCTTTCCCTTTATATTCTTCTTTTATTGCTAATTGCTATTACTAGTGTCACTCTTCGACGAATCGTATGTACCATTGCCAAAATAATAAAAAAATATGTTACGTTATCCTAGTCATGTTCAGTATGCTCTAA
>LQNK01000185.1:1259436-1278534 GCA_001586405.1 Phoebis sennae | reverse complement strand
GCGGTTAATGGGTTAAGAAGCGTACTTACTCGGTAATTGGCCAAATTGACGACGATACACTTGAACGCCGCGTCTCTGCCGATAGGAACTGTCAGGTTTGTGATTGGCTCGCCGAATTCTGGCACTTCTTTACCCCCTGTTAATAACATTATTTTATAATATGTATAATGAAGTATTATCTTAACATACGCCGCCTAACAGTTAACGCCCCAAAACTACGTTATCGGAACTTCTACAAAATAAAATAATAAAAATGATATTTGAACATCCGTCTTTAACATCCACTAGAAAGATATATGGTGAAACTAAAGTTACATTAAAGTTAAAGTTAAAGTTACTACTAAAAGCCATGTACACGAAACAATTATATATCTACGATGTGTGTTTTTTAATTTGTAAAGTACTCAAAAATAAAATTCATAGCGATATCCATCTTACAAGAATTAAAGAAATAATACAAAGCACTTCTCGACGAGCTAGCTCGCTCGTTGCCTAGGAATAGAAAGTAAATAAAAAATAAACTTCAATCTAGAATGCAATTAAATAATTTATATAATAGAATATACTACAACTCAGTTTAATGCAAGTAGAAAGTAAAACATGTGAAATGAAATTGGGAACAAAATACATATTTTTTAAAATTCAACGCTACACCATTAACATTCCCCGTCAATGTTCAATCGCCACACCCACTATTTAAGTTGTCAGCTATTAAATACCTTTTAGGAAATAAAATATAACACAATGAATAATTTCATAATCCTTCCATTTATTAAAACTACATCTTTCGCAGTACTTGAATCGAATATGCACAATTAATCGTTTTATATAAATTAGAAACTGTTATAACTAACAAATATTATAAGCAAAATACATCGTAGAAGTCACCGCTCCATAGGTACAAATATGATCAATAAAATATAACGAACAGAAACAACAACGCCGCAAAAGTTAGCTCGTTAAAACGCGGTCAACGAAAGGCATACAATTGTTTGAATATGCCTTAAGACTGATGAACGTGGAACTCGTGCAAGTTTCCCAGTATGGGCTTATCAGCACTGTCACTGAAGTTACTGCGATACTGTCGACTGCATTTGCAATACTAAGATGCCAGCTATGCGGTTAATAGTTGCCTAAGTTATGAAGTAGATATGAAAATTTCCTATGAGTTATCTATAGAAAAATTTTCTTTGAATTCTTCATCGTGTAAGTAGATTGCGACGAATATTAATCGGTACTTAATTTGTAATGTTTCGTAATAAAATTATCTTTTATTGTGATATTTTTAATGGTTATAACATTGTCGAATTTCTGGCATTGAAACAATATTTAATTGTAACGTTAAAAAGCTATAGTTTTATAATATTTTTACATATAATATTTTTACTTAATTAACAATTATTATATTGCCGATTCAAATATATTTGTATTGTATATATACGTTATTTAAAATTCATATTATATTTAATAAATAAAAAATCTATTCTAGACTAGTTTCGAACGTTCAAACTTTGTTTTAAAACCTTGTTAATGTCACTATTTTAAAAAGCTTCCAAGTTTTAAACCGTTCATTTACAAAAATTATCATGCTACATTGTAATGAAATGCAGACACAATGTTTATCGCAATTTTACGGCGAAATTTTCAACTTTGCAATTTCGACGGTGATACGTTCATAAATTCAATGAAATTACCCATCTTTCTGCGCTTCAAGGAGGCCATATATTTCTCTTGGAGACAGCGCCTGCGATGTCGACCATCACGCAAATGATAAATCAGTATGGCACACAATATGAAGCAAAAAGTGCTAGCTTCATGAATTCAGATTTAAATATTTAAATCCGTCCAGGATATGAAGGAATACTTAGAATAATGCATGCCTAGTGAAGAATCGTGAAAAACGTGCATATTTTAATGGTATGTAAATCATGCTGAGCAATTATAATAGGTTATATTGACGTACAGACATTCAATCATTGCGAAGGCAATTTTAATTAAAAATTGATTTGTACAGATAAGGATGATTTCGGTAATTATTTGAATTGGCAAATAATTTTCACATGATTGATATGATTAAGCATTGAATTACTTTATATAGGTTACTAATATTTTACACAGAATTTATTTAATAAAAAATAATCCCTAAATCAAAGTACATGCAATATAATATACACCGCCGTAGTAAATAACAATAACGAACTTAAAATAATTACATCATAAATAAAGGAGCGAACAGTTATTGCATTTTGATTTTTTGCTGCAGACAATGCTTCCTGATTTGCTTGTTTAATTTAAATGGAAACTAAATGAAAGTTCCAACTGGTCATTTGTCATTGGGTGGCCGGGCCGCGTGGTTCCGACGAAGCGAGTTCCGGCTGCAAGCTGCTTTTATTAATATTTCCAACGTGAATTCACGCTTTATTAGCAAACAGCCGTCATGTGGCTGATAAATTATTAATGTGGTCGTAGCACAGCTTGTGTTCTGATCTGCTTTTTGCAGATAGCGCGCCGTTTTGCGTTAGCGTTTGTTTTTGTTTACTTCGATGATAGATTGCATGAAATTGGTCCCGTAATTAGATGTTTATGATGCATCACATTGAACTAGTTTCTGCTAACGAATTGAATACAATGTATGGTTCGTATACAGCAACATTGTATCGGATTTTCTAATGTTCGTAAAAATGCTATAACTTTTGGAGATATGTCAGCATTTTGTATGACAGGCCTATAAGGGTATAAACGAGCCGCTTAAATAATATTGTTATGTGAATATTTATGGGGCTTTATAAATTATGGCATATTCGACATCCTTGAGTGTTAATACTTGGCTCTGGATCCATAAAAGTTAAGGCACCCTTGATTTTTATATTGTAGGCCGTAGCATATTTGCAGGCTATTAGATAATGAAACGTATATCATGTGTTTACGTATTTAGTTATGGGGGAAGTCGTATAAATTCCATGTGTCACCATTATTAACACAAATATTATGAAGACTGCTGTTAGTAATTCATGGGTAGAATATATCACTGAAATATATAATTATATTTCACGGCACATTAAATAACAGAAAACTACTATGATATTGTTGTATGTTCCACAAACTTGATTAAAATTTGAGACATGAGAGTATAATTTGATTTAATTAATAACTTCATGTCGCGGTTTTCAAGTTTTGTCTAACAATTTAAAATTGTGAACGTAGCTGGGTAACTTCACATTCAAATAATTTCATTGTTTTGATTGAAATATGTTGAGTAAAATTGTCTTTTATATGTTTTAGTTCTATCTTTTAGGTAAATTGCGTTCATTGGAGAACAATTTGTTTCAAAATTGTCAGGGAAGGTCGAATTACCAATTGGCTAATCCAATCGGTGCGCAGGTCATCATGGAGGCCCTTAAAGGTGCCTTTGTACTCCGATCGAAGACATCCGCGCCCGGTCACGGAAAATATTCGATAGACACCGGAGACTTTACCAAAAAGCGTATCCAATGATTGGTAATTTACAGTCTTTGTGATATATCGGCTTGATCGAGTTCCCGACTCTTATTAATATAAAGAATTCGCTCGTAGACAAACGTAGGTTTCTCGGTACATTGATTTATGAATATACGGGCTTGATTTTCTTTATTGATATTCAAAATATAGTTATTGTTTTATTAGAAACGTTTGTAAAATTAAGTTCAGTCTTTTAATTTCAGTTCTTTTAAAAAATCGCTTATAGAATTCATAATATATAGGACATTCATAAAATTTTAAAGATTTTATGATATTATTACAATCGCAACCATATTTAGAAGGTCTATGATATTGTGTGCGGGCGGGTATAATTATGGAGCTTTAATTATATTCATTATAGGATTTATGCGCTTTTGAAGTCAACTTTTCTTGCTCCCGGTACAAACAATGAGAAATTTGTGCGTAAAAAGCGAAAAAATTTAGACTTCATTAAAAATTTCGGCTCCAACTCAACGAAGCCACCGACGTAAACTTTTCCCATTTCTCATTTTCATAATTATGCTTACATATAAACGGCCGCGTAAAAATATCATAGTTACCTAACTTAGATATTTTTTAGAAATTCTCTGTGTATTTGCGATTTTTTTAGCAAAAAATGTTATCAAGTGAATGTTTGATGCATTTAAGATAACCATTGTAACCCTTGCATTAAAGTCCACAAAATTTCAAACAAAGTGAGTGTCACGTACAAGTGAGTGATATCACGTCTACGGCTCATCAGCGGGTGCACGTGACGACTTTAGCACAAACAGATTTCGCAACACGACCAGCCAAGCTTGACCCCCTCCGTTTCTTCCTCTCTACAAACTTACTCCATTATCAAGGAATGAAGAAGACTCCTCGGGTCCCGTTACGCTGGCGATGTTAATAATACGCAAAAGAGCAGCCCGTTGCCGTTTCGCTACAAAGTTTTCTTTCTCCTAACTTTATTACGCCATTAGAGATCGCGTGACGAAGAATCGCACTTCTTCTCGTAATGTAATTTATTTTGACTAGTGTATTAAGCAGCGAAATTATTCTTGTCTCGCTCCTAATTCGATGCTAATTTTTGTTATTTTTTCATCAGTAATAAAATATATCCTTTTATGAATATGAATTAAAAAGGTGTCTTATAGTCTCCTAGTATAATTTTCCTTTATATATTTTTCTTTTTTCTAACTTTAACCTTATATTTTCTCATATTTATTATAGAAGTGAAGTCACGTAGTAAAAGAACAAATCCATATGGAACGTTGATTTTGGCCACGATGGCCAATCTCAATAGTGCTTAGCAACTGGCTGGTTGGCGCAGGAGATATTATTGTGCACGGGTATGTGTTCCAACACACGTGCACTCTATAGAGAGTGGCATAGGCCTTTACTCTTATAATCCGATCAGACAGCAGGCTGACACCGCCAACTTAAATTTTAAAAAGATGAATGAATCAATGAATGCATGTGTGCAACGCAAAGCATAAGGATATAATATCAAACATTTCCAATTATTTTCATTTATAATCAACCTTCCCAGCATAATAAGCGGCAAAATTTTATAAATTTGTAAACTGATATAACAAGAGATTTTAATTGTTCCATCGATAACAAATTAATTGGGAAAGAAACTTCTTTACATAAAATGAACCGTTAAAACTGTAGCTTGGTAACTTTTTGCCAAAAACAAAAGTATCTAACAAAGACTTGGAGGTAAATACTGAGACTTCCTTTCTTTTTCAATCTACAAAGAGCAAAACAATAGTTAAAGTTGGGGAACGAGTGAGGAAATTGAAATTACAAGAGAGTTTGGATCTTGTCAGTTTATTGGGGGAGAGGTTGACGTACACCTGTTTATCTTATACAAACTTTGAGAATCTTAAATTGAGATTTCATACGTCTACGCCTTGTTAGGTTTGAATAAACTTGAATAAACGTCGGAATTCGTTTGGGTATGGCATACTTTTAAGCGAAAACAAGTGACGAAATGATTTGCAAGCGAAGAAAAATATTTTTCAGATGGTCCGACCCAAATTGTGTTAGTATTCAGTGTCGCTGATTGCGGCTATCTGTCGATGTGGAGTGCGCTCCGACTTTGATTGTTCTTTTAGTTACGTTCATCACAATGTTTTGTTCTGTCCTAGGAGACTATATACGGAATCTCTATTTCTGTTACAGTTCATTAACAATACGTTGCAGATAAGTTCAATCGGAAATTTTGTTCGTATTATTCACAAATCATTCTAATGTGTGTTGATTATTCTTTACAAAATTTTTAACATTTGAATCCCGATGGAGTTTCTGTATGTTATTTATAAAAAATTATTGAAATACTAGTCGCTATGGTAAAAAATGATATAACGGGAAACAAAACGTAAAAAATTAAAGTAATAAAATAAATTTCAGTATGCTAGAATTTGAAGATAGGGCAAAACAATGGTTCATTAAAACTAACGTTTGTCTCATTAAGGTTTTGCCTGGAAATTACATCCAAGCCTGTGTTTCCCATTAGGGATCTTCCTGTGGCTAATTGCCCCGTTGCAGATTCGACCGGATATCAAAAGATTACTCTCACAACCATCGCCTCTTACTAGGGTGTAAACAGCTTAATTGTAATATTCGAATTAACAATATTTTTTTACCGCTCAGTGGTACATGTAGCCGTAATTTATTAATGCTTAAGTCTCATTTTAAAATATGAAAATAATAGTATTAGGTAAGTCAATCAAAATATGGAACTATAAAACACTAAAACAATATTCGATATAGCATGCTAGAATTTGATGATAGGACAAAACAATGGTTCATTAAAACTAACGATTGTTTCATTACGGTTTTGACTTCGAAATTACATCCATGCCTGTGTTCTCCATTAGGGACCTTCCTGTGTCTAATTGCCCCGTCGCAGACTCGACCGGATATCAAAAGATTACTCTCACAGCAATCGCCTCTCACCAGGGCGTAAACAGCTTATTGGAAATGCGCGAGTTTGCGGAATTATGGATTAGGATAAAAACTATTGATATTTGTTAATAATAGGCCACAACTAGTTAATTAAAAAAAACACTACTTTCTCTGCTTAGTGTTCGAAATTTGACTGCAAGTCATGTCCATAATTTCAAGAATACATTCTTAATTTTTAAATGTTGAATTGAATGTAATTTATGCATCGTATTCACTATGTAGTAACAATTTAAAAACATACCAAGTTTCTTATAAAAATAAAGAAGTACTCGAAATATCGATATCAATTATTCTTAGTCTTTGTGATAAATTGAAAATCGATACTTTATAACGGGCATAAGCAAATAATATTAATGAATATTAATGATGTTGAATACGAGAACACTGTTGGTCAAGTTTTCTATTTACCGAATTATTTAATTGATATTTGTTTAAAACACAATTCAATGAAAATTTTGCACGTTGAAAATATTTTAGATTGTATGTAGTTGATTATACAGATGTTATACTGCAAAGGGTTCCGATGTAAATAATTCAGCAAAATACGGCAACCTTTATTTTCGCCCGCTCTTGCCATCTTGTAACAATGTGAATGACGCTGCGCTGGCTTCAAGGCAGAAAGTGGCAATGATTGATGAGGAAATTAATTAATACTCCATCTCCTTCCGATCTTAGAGATTAAAACCTGCGGGTGATCTGTATCAGTCATATGTAAGGGTTGTTTTGTCCTTGTGGGGCGTTGTGTACCTTCGTAAGCGATCGATTATAATGGGCGAGTAAGTGATTAGCCTTCTGTGCCCAATTACTCCGAGACTATCAGGTACAAGGATTAACTTTCTACGCGATAACCCTGTGATCAATAATTCACCAATTACAGAACTTCAATTTTGTCGTCATTATTTATTTCGGTTGACTTGTCGTGTTTTGTTTGTCCGCAATAATTTACTTACGAGTTCTCAAGAAATGTTTAATCGCGAGGCGTATTTAATATTAAAAAGAAAATCGTTTAAGGAAATTAAAACGATTTCATTTTCTAATTCAAGTCGCGAAGAAAAACTGAGGATATTAAGCACGACCGCAGCGTCATTACTAGCCACCAAACGCCATATTTCTTAACCCTTTTTAACGCCGCTTCCAAAGTTTTAATTAGTGCCAGAGGACATTATCCAGTGTCTTTTTACTTTTGTCTGCTATTTAGACATCTTACTTTAATGGCCGATTTCCACGATTATTTATATAATTACGCTTGATTTATACTCCAAAAATTTAAAATTATATCAAATAATAAAACAATGGCTCATTCATTACTACTGTATTCGTAGCAAATAATTATGATATGAAATTATACACCACTAATTTGAAAATGTTGGTGCATTTGAAGTGAAATATGTTAAATTTTAAACGCTCTAAAATATTTATTTTCAATTGTATACTCGTTGGTATATTACATAATGATATCAGTGAGCAATTCAGCATAACCACAGAAAATGATATATGATGAAATAACTTACGATTATATTTGATTTAAAATTATAGATGGGCGTAAGTTGTGCTGATTACAATGAATTAAATACCATGATTTATTACTTGTTTAAAAATCAATTAGGTTTTTGTAGGTAAATACATCAAGTTGCGAATCGACAAAGTTTGCCATGAAACATGACTGACAGAAATAAGATTGACGACGTACATACATTACGTCGATGTACAACATCGCGTATCCCTTATTGTGAAATACATTATCTAAAACGGCATTGTTCGAAATTGTGTTGCAACTAGCGTTTTAATTAGTGAACTTGTGCTTAAAAGCGAGATGGTTGAAGTATTCTGTCGGTGCGGGGCGCGAGTCGGGCTGGAGAAGCGTCCTCGTTCCGCTTAATCCCCCGCTGCACTGCTTCAATGGACATAATTTTCTGTACTTGACATCGTGTCTCGCTCTGTCATTGTGGCGCTTAACTTACTAACTGTTTTGCTCCTTTTTATTACTATCACTTGCGAGACATTTCTCATATTCCGTATTGTGCTTTCTAAGTGCAAATATTATCTGCCCCGTTTCATGTACCGAGGTTTATATGCCCCTCGATGAATATTTAGTTCTCATTTGAGTTTATCGGCTCCGTCTTAGGATTATGAGCGGCGACTACGTTGCTATTTGCTAATTAGCATTTTTGTAAAAGGGAGGAATTGTATTATTAGACAGCGAAGTGGAATTCAATTCTAAGGAAACCTTTGTTTGGGGAGTGCCTACTCCATTGTTTTTCTACTGAGTAAATTGGCTTATGAAAGCGATTTAAATTTGCAAGAGATTCAATTTACATAACGAGCGATTTGTACCTCATAAAGATTATTAAACCTTCTGCTTCCATTTTATTTGCAGATATCCGTCTTTTTATAAAGAGTAACCAACCTTCAGACAACCCTACTTATAAAATTTTATTTTATAATCACTTTAGTTGTGTTCGTCGCTACTAATGGATTTTAATTCGTTAAAAAGCTCCGGCGTTATTAAGTCAATAGCATTAATGTAAGTAAGAAAAACAGTTTACTGAATCGAGAATAAATTTAATTAAGTGGATGTTTGAGGCATTTTCTGTATTAGCACTCTACTAAATATAATATTTGGGTTTAGAGTTCCAATAGCAAAAATGGAAGTTTTGCAATTCTGTTTGTTAAGTTTCTGCTCCTTCACTTTACGTGATAACGGTTTTAATTTATTTTGTCTTAATCGAATCTATCCCCTATATTTCAGTATCAAAAATTCTTATAATGATAATAAGTGATGTTAATTGAACCATAGCCAATAAGTGTGTTTTATTTTATTTTTTATTATAGGTAACAATTCAAAGGTTTGTAGTTTTATAAGTATTCAATACAACACAATAGAATTATGGCATATAATGGAACATTTGTATATGATGTAACCTTCCATATTCCATCGCCTCTTTGTTCCGAGAACATTAAATTGAACATAACATCAAACTCTTACAATTCAACGAGGTTTCAACAGCGATACATAGAATTTTATTTAGCTCAAGAAATCATTATGTATTCTATGTTCGCGGTAAAAGTTTTATATGTTATTTATCCGAAAAATATTAATACTTGAATGAAGTTTCCGAAGACTCGATAACATGAAAATAAAAGACTATAGTCTATGCTCTATTACAGTTTAAGCTAGCTAGTTTAACATTAATTTAATACCTACAGGATATTGAAAACCGGGTGACATTCATAACAAATTCTTCGTGCTTTTTATTTGGTGCATCTTATAAGAGGATTACAATAAAACTAAACGACCATTATGAAAATACTTAAAATTTTTATTTTATATACGAAGTAACAGTGTCGCTGAATGTAAAATTAAAATGACAAAGACGAGACCGCACTACACCCGAGGGGCTACACTTACTTAACATTTTGCTTTTGTTTTCAGCCATGATTTGACAAATTATTACTTCTTCGGGCTTTCAGTTCTAAATTTTGATGATAAATGAACGTTTTTATAATGAAATGAAATTCTTAAATATAAACGCTCAATACAGGTCAAAGCCGATATTTACACTACAAATGTAATTTGAAAATCGATTTTGTTTAAATTTCATTCATAGTGAGTTCTTCAAATATACAATATCAAAAATTTTAAATATAAAATATTATTAAAATGGAATTTCCCATACACAGCACTTAGTTACATAAAATAAAATGTTTTTAAAGTTTTATAATATCTAGTTTTAAAAACTTATATTTCGTTATACTATTTGGACCTTCGCGGGAAAAGAAGTTGACTGTGAAAGATGTTATTGCAATGGATACTTTTTCACAACTTTCATAATGACATCTGAGAATTTATCACCTATCCTGGTTTCTTTTACAATCAGTATAAAATGGTGCTGAAAAATGTGTAATTTCATCTCTTAAGTTTTATAAGGATAATGTTTGCCGAAAGTCATTTTGGTAAAAGTTTGAAAGCTACTAAACTTGAGCTTTATAGAAGACAAGCTATGCCCCGCGGTTTTACCGGCCTATATATGTTTTACCCGATTCTGTCAAGCGGTTTGAGCTGTGCATTGTAAAATCACTATGTCAGTCAGTCAGTCAGTCACCTTTGAATTTTATACGTATTTATATAGATTTGGCTTTAGAAGAAATATTTGTCCTTTGTGTCCATCAAAGAATAATAAAACATAAGTACATGCTCACTTTTAAAATACAAATTACGTGTTTTTTTTAATTTACGTTAAAAAAAATAAATCAACATAATGTGTCATCTACAATTAATATAGTTTTTAAAACTAAATATTTTTGGTCTCGTTGTTTTAAAACAACGTGAATATTTAAAAAACGCCTGCTTAAAATATTCATTAATTTACTCAATTTAATATTTTACGCAAAACCGTATTGTGCTAAAATCATTCAGTGTTGAACATGAGGCTATCGCCGCTATCTGCATCATGTCTGCGACAGGCCGTGCAATAATTTTATCATGAATTTGAGTTTTAAGCTGTGACAGCGGTTGTCAAATTCGTTTGGGTGGGTGAAGTTCGCGCGTCATCGATCTCTGCTAATTGCATGTAACTTTTCACGAGCGCACGTTATTGACCAGCGATGAATGCCGTTCACACGACCATCGACAACGTGTATTTCACACGTCACTAGCTCCTATCATTTATGATACACGTTGATTGAAATGGATTTTCAAAGTTATACGCTTACTAGAATATATACCACGAAAAAATACGGAACCATCCTATTCAGATTAACGAAATTAATGGCCTGGTTTAGCAGGACATAAATTCACAACCTTACACTGTTATGGGCACCTTAAGAACAACAATAATTACTTGTACCATAATTGAAATACCCGACAACATTTTACGATACTTCGCTTGCGTACACCGACTCGAAAATAAACACCAGATGATAAAATTAATGCCCTGCCCGAACTAATCTACCTAGATAAATGTCAGCCGAACAAAAAAAGTATTTGCTAAATATTTTTCTATTAGAGAAATGTAACAGTATATAGGTAGGTATTTTTTGTCACTTGGCAGTTATCACCTGCCAGCAGCCGGTATGTAAGACTGAGCTAACCTCGGGGCGCGTTATTTCATAAAGTAAATATTTATGAAGGAAAGGAGTTCCCGCGTGCTCCGGTAAGCCGCCTGATCCGAAAAGACATAAACCTCCCGGGATTCACTTCTAAGTTCACAAAGGCATCGTTTTCGTTTTTATTCTGAATTCCTATAGAGATCGCGATAGTGTGTTTAAGTGTCCATTACGCGATAAAGGGAATAAAAAGTGAAGAACTTCGTTTTGTACATTCCATTTCATATTTAGCAGATTTTTTATATGCCTTAGATGATTGCCTATACTAAACGTAAACGTAACGTAAACGTTATTACGATAGATAATTATAATTTTTTTATAACTACGACAATAATTTAAAGTAAGTCAATTAGCAATGTATTTAAATAGGGATTTGGAATATAACCATTATCACAATGAATAAAATCGCGCCAGCTCGCCTGAGTATTGAGCAAAGTAAAATAAAAGTAAGAAGAACGCTTAGGCAAGGTTTATGCAAATTTGATGCGAATATTTTTTAACTTATCGAGACTAATATTATTATTTGCAAACAACAAGGCCTGCTCGATGAAGATATTTCAGTATAAAACATCAAAAGTTATTACGGACGAGCGATAAATGCATAATTTTATCTTGGAGCTGAAATTCTTTTCAAACTTTATACTTTTTATCACGTTTGTATAGAACAAAACGGAGTGAAGAAGGAGAGCGTATATGTTTACTGAATTATTATTGTTGAAGACGCAAATATAAGTTATGAATAGCTTTGAATATTTTTAATATTAAATTTTTTGTTTATTAATATTTATTTTTTCTGTCTTATTAATGTTTTTTTTAATGTTAAAGGAACATTAATTTAGGTTATACGAGTAAGTTATACAATAACAAAAGCTTCCGAAGTAATTTATAGGATAGGCTAGGTTTTAGTTGTTGCAAAATCATTAATTGCTTTGAGTTCGTATAGAAAGCGAAAAAGGAATTCTCTAAGCCTTTCTGACATAACTAGAATTTGATTAAGCCAAAGATTTAGGAATTGGAAAATTACTGAATTGTAACAATCCTGTGTAGTTTTAATAATTGGATATCTAAGTTATTATTCAATAGCTTTGAATTGTCAATTTGAATTGTATTTTATACGTCATTGCCTTATTGTTTTTTAATAATATGGTGTTTTGAACTTTAATTTATAGTAGCTCCATAGCTTCGGTTATAATCTTACAAGGGTTAGGGTTCTAGATGTTAGTTACAAACTTATTGACCGCTATGCTTTGAGTACATATGGAACTCAAACGATGTAGGAATTCTCAAAGCCGTTCTGACTTAACTTCAATTTGATTTATTAGGCTAACCAAAGACTTGGGAAACAGGAGCTATACTGATATTATTTTATTGTTATAATCTGGGGTTGCTTTATTAATTTGAATAAGTAAAGTGAGAAAATAGAATGTGCGTGTTAATTAATAGACTATTAAAATACGTAGCAAACAAAAAATATTAAAAATTACATATGCGTTAGGGATACCAAAAAATTGTTCGTTAACCTGTTCTAAAGACAAAAACAATTCTATGATTAAATCAATGTTATTTTTCGGACTTTTTTAAAATCAAAGAAATGCATACATTATCAACATAATAAAACATTTTTTTATTTGATTATTTGATGTATATTGACTTTCTTCTTATCTTCTTTTTTTTACCGACCTATTTTTCTTTTAATGATATTCTCTCCTTATGGTAGAGATCACTACCGAGCGATAAGGCCGACTTTAGCTTGTTCTCTAACTAAGTTTTTATAGTTATGTACTATTTATAAGCAATAAAGGGTTTTAATTTCATTTACCGTGTTTCCCGCTAGGTGCCGCCGCCAGTGCGGTGCTGAGGACCAACAGGTGCACCAGCATACTCACGCACGGCGCTGGGCGCGCATGAGGCGCACGCGCACCTTACCGACACAACTGGAACAAAGGAAGTTTCAGTTAGTTTATTATATTTATGCTTTTTTAATGTAGCTCTGTTACACATTGTACTAACTCACCAATTAGTCTTACGGAATGAGTTCGACATTGGGGCCTTCAAGAGACGAGCTTATATCCAGCAAAGCACCTGTGATATTCTCGATGATTTAGGTGTTCATGGGCGGCGCCGAGCACTTAACATCAGGTGACTTAGTTGCTTATTCGCTTACTCTACCCTTAAAACACACTCACATCTCCTGCAATAGTACAAGTTTGTTTATAGTATGTGCAGTGATTAACTTGATGCTTAATCTATGAAATGAGGCGTGTGAATGATTTAGATAAAAAGTAAGAATGCCTCATCTTGTATTTGTATGTTAATTAATGAGTTGCTCTTGCTTGACTCACTAACTTACTGATTGATCAGTAAGTTAAATAATGTAGCATGTGGCGAATGCCTTTATGGGTGTTCCTGATAGTTAAAATGAGCGCTTTCGTGTCATATTGCTTACGAACAGCTTGAACTATTTGGGGAATGTATAGGGTTGTCAGATGAGATTTTTTTAAAAAGAAAGATAAATGGAACTAATATGGATGATTTTTATGAGGACATTTACAATTAAACTACTTTTTAGATATTATCTATTTACTTTTATTTAATCACGAATTATCTGAGCTGGCAATTTTATCAAGAATTTGTCGGTTTTTCAACAAATAATTATGAAAATGACTGCATACTTTCTATTCCGCCCTTTGCTAAATAATCATTGGTACACCAGTTTCTTTGCCATAACCAACCGTATCTATAGCAAAAAGGACTTACAGAAGTCAGAGAGAAAGAGAGGACAAAACATGAAAAAAAGGACATATCCTCCGTTTCGATACCATCTGGCAACCCTAGGAATATTCGTTCATGACCTCTCATTGAATATCGTATCATATACGATCGAATACTGCAAATATGATCTCTGAAGATGGACGTACTACCTTTGATGCAATTACTTTACATTCCCAGAAATGTACTCCCTTTCCATGTTATGCTTAAGATGTATTCTACTTGGTAAATGTCATCTTTAATTACGGTTTATTTATAAAACTAGCGACCCGCCCCGGCTTCGCACGGGTTTAATGGATGATATTATACATAAAAACCTTCCTCATGAGTTACTCTATCTATTAAAAAAAACCGCATCAAAATCCGTTGCGTAGTTTTAAAGATTTGAGCGTTCATAGGGACATACAACATGACACATGACAGAAAAAGCGACTTTGTTTTATACTATGTAGTGATTATCTAATCATACTTCCTACTTGTCTACTTATCACTACATAGTATAAAACAAAGTCGCTTTTTCTGTCATGTGTCATGTTGTATGTCCCTATGAACGCTCAAATCTTTAAAACTACGCAACGGATTTTGATGCGGTTTTTTTTAATAGATAGAGTAACTCATGAGGAAGGTTTTTATGTATAATATCATCCATTAAACCCGTGCGAAGCCGGGGCGGGTCGCTAGTAATAATATAAATATGAATGTTTAGATGTTTGGATGTGTATATCAATATCGCCACAAATACTGAATGGATTTTGATAAAACTTTGTATATAGATAATCTATTAGTTGGGTTAGGCGATAGAGTACATTTTATTGATATAGGCACTGACTTTCAGGCGAGGGAAGCCACGTGCATCAGTTAGAAGGAAATAAATGTGTTTAAAAATTTTAATGATCCTTTTAATCTACTCACTTTTTGTTTTTGGCTTCCTTATTCTAAAAAAACGTGACATATTTCTATTTCTTGTACTAAGAATTGAATGTTTTATTGGGATTGAATATGTTGATCCCACGCGACTGTCATGCAAGAGTTAACTGTGAGATTTACCTCTGCTGTTTACAAACAGATACTAATTCCACCCTTTGTGAAACTTAACTGAGTACAGTGTCACTTGTGTAAAATACGTATTACATTACAGGGCTATTACGTTCAAAATATATTCGTCACGACGACAAGATAAAAAATGTTTAAATTAACTGGGAAAGCTGTTCTGATTACAAGAATTTATAGAATGTCAATTGCACTAATTGGTGTGTACGAGTTGTAGTTTTCTATAACAGGAGAATTTAGTAGTGTCTGATTATCAGTGACGTCTCTGAAAATCAGTGTGTCAAGAAGGGCTTAACACATATAGGTGAGTCTACAACTCTTTTACTGTTTAACAATATACATGGCTATAATTATGTTATTTATTTAGAACAATAATTTTTATTGTGTCATAGTTAATAGTTTCTTTCTCTATCTCTTTGCCTTTAATAAATTATTATTGGTAAATATACAATTTAATTATCTTCACCAAAATTACAGCTATTAAAACATAATTCAAGCATATGTTTGTATAAATTAAACCAATAATTAATATGTAGTTTCAATGACCGTACAAAGTTTAATCTGTAACACCAAATTAAATACTAAAACTACTTAACAATTTGATTTTAATATTTAAAATACAATTTACAACAGTACTTTAATTATTAAAGTTCACACTAATATTTTATTTTTTATTACATATTATAGTCGATAGCGATGCATCTTGTAATTTCGTCGTGACATGTTTTCAATTCTAAATGCAGTCGTGTAAATGAGAGCGTAGATCATATGTGTTATCAATGACTGTCTGTTCCAGTAAATGCCACGAAATATAAAGAAATTTGGATATTATATAAAGAGAAATTGACTCATTATTAAGTTTAGAACTGAAACGAAATACTGTTCATACGATTAGATTTATGTGTACAGATTTCTTGTTTCTTTTCATATTAATGTGAATAAGGACGCAGGCATGCGATTTGGAGTATCGATGGAGTTTTGTTCGCTTTCGGAAAAATAGTAACGGACCTCCAAATTTTCCTCTTCCAAATTTACGTAGGCGCTAAATCCTTTTCGAAATGAAACAATCCAGATGGTGTCCTTTAAATTTGTGTGAATTAAATATGGTTGCATTAATTTTACATTCTTATTTATAATACAGAATAATTCTCATATTCAAAGGAGTAAAAGTAGCCACGATAAAAATATAACGCTCATTATATTATGCAGTCAGCTTGGCAAGTCCTTCAAACCCCGCCAGGGCCTGTACCCAGTCACCCGTCAGTGCTGCCCGAATGAAATGAAAGATGTAGCTTCCATCACATTATGTTAATTTGCTTGTCAACGTTATTCACTTTACTTTATAACACGTTGTTATTGTTACTTAAGGAAAGTATAAACAACTGTAGTTGGAAAATTTCACGTCACCATCTCGCCCCTGGGGCTTGCTTGTGCCTTATTTACATTCTCGTATTCAGTTACTGCGCTATGCAGCTAACTCGGACACAAATGTTGCCACAAACCATTCGTTTACGCTCTGAATGAAAGCACTTCCGCGTTTGTGATTACTACTCAGCGTTTGATACGAGTTTTCAGAATTAATTTAGTATGAGCGAATTTAAATTCCAGCGAAAAATTGCTTATTTCCATGAGAAAAGCCGGCATGCATTTTAGGATATTTCATTCTTTGTTTTATTTGAGACCTTATTGAATTTTAATAAGTTTTTATTTTGCGCGTTCGAAGCGAAGATATGAAGTCAGCGGATGGTTCGCGTATAATACCCACTCGTGAACAAAGGGGAATTTTATTTAAACGGCTACTAATTTATTCGTTTCAATTCACCGAAAAGTGTTCCCAAAAACAAGTTACAATAGACAATTATTAAAATAAATTGCCACGACTGTTCCTTTTGAGGAATTGTTAAACTGTTACTAAGTAGAACGGAAAACAAGTATCCATCAGAGTTTTCATTGCGAAATAAAACATAATTCCTCGAGGAACGAAGAGCGGTTTGAATAACAACTCTTTAATTGAAAGTTTAGCAATTTGCTTTACCCTCCCAAATGGACCCGTCGGCGTTCAGGGCAACTCATCCGCCGCGTTTCAAAATTGAACGTAGGCAGATGCGCTTAATTACCGCCCCAGATGCTGGTTCCCTGCCCTGCGGAGATGAACTCACACCTACAAGACGTTTAACTGTGCTTTACTGCGGCCCATCCCAAATGAATAGGAAAAAGAGCTGTTAGACACATCCACGATTTTTTCTTTTCTTTGTTACTAACTAGGTTCAACAAAAAATGTATGCTTTATTTTCTGTTCCACTCCTTGGGTTAATCTTATCGTAGTCAATATGCATAAGACACGTATTAATGTAAAAAGCCTTATGAATATGAACTCGTTCGTCAACTTCGCGACAACGAAAGTACAGAAACTGAAATAAGCAATAAAATTTAATTAATGAATGAATTATTCACTGTGAACTTTGGTTTGTTTTGTATTCAAGAGTATCTTTACTAAGAAATGGTCCTTGTAAATATATTTGTGTGGTGTTTTTTAGATTATTAAGTTGAGATACTACAAAGAGAATAAACACATGGACATAGCGAAAGCCGTGTATAAAATAGTGTAAGATTGCTATTAATTACAAATGATATTTATTATTTATTATTTTTAGGAAAAAAAATAGTGTAAATTTATGATTTATCTTTTATATTTATACGTGTTCTCGACTTTAACACTATATTCTCAAGTCTATGAAACTTTTATATAGAATATGTACCCGTGCTTCATACTGGAGTAAAATAAATTTCCAGAAATAAGAGCTCTGTGTGAAGCTAGAAAAAAATGTGAAACTAGAGTTGGTTAACTCGAAGTTCTCTTTATTTCACCGCAATTCGAGATTGAAGTACAAAGTAGTTTTTGCTCAGTAAATTATGAAGTGGACACAAAACATCCAAACTCTTGAAAATTACACGAATATTAAAGATTTTATAAATCTAAATAAGTATTTGTATTTTTATTAATATTCTATTTCAAACAGTAATCAAATTATTTTTCGGATTTTCTTCATAAGGTTTACCTTATGAAGAAAATCCGAAAAATAATGATGAATTGATTGAATATTGTTTATTTTGCTTCCAAATTAAAATCAATTATTAGTTTCAAAATATTTAAATTTACTACATTATTTTCTTTACAGGTATTTATAACTAATTTAATAAAAAACTGTAAGTTGCAATTAAACAAGATATAGCAAAATATTACATTACAAATCTCCGGTTAAAACGAATCTTATTACACCAAGGGGGTACATTAATAATACCATTACTTAGGACGTGCGGACTTTACAAGTGAATCAGACTTCCCTCTATATTTTATGTCCCTGCAAGGGCGGGTTTATGCTTAGTAGATTTAGTTTTGATAGCAGGGAGCGGCTTTTAAATAAACGTTTCTAACAAATCGCTCTCAATGTCGAAGCTAAGAAACGATTTAAAGCTTGGAATTTGCAACAATGTTGTAGAATGTCTCCCGAAGGTTGCGTTAGTTGCGTTCGTAAGGGTTGTAATGGAATGGGTACAGCAGAAGGGAGGCTAAGTGGATTAGATATTATTGGTATGAATAGGGGCCAGGTCAAAATGGAGTGCGGTTCATTGTCATATTTTGTTATTCTTATTATTTATTAAAATTAAGTTCTTACGTGTATCATGTGCTATTTACTTATAATGTTACGCACATACTTC
>LQNK01000185.1:1193354-1259319 GCA_001586405.1 Phoebis sennae | reverse complement strand
CTTGAAAATATTAAATGTACAGACACGGCTAGTCTACGATTTTATTATATGTATAGATTAAAATTAAGTTCTTACGTGTATCATGTGCTATTTACTTATAATGTTACGCACATACTTCTGCTTAATGACTAAATGGAGAGTTTTGCACGTCCTTTGCGGCACGGGGCTTATCACTTTAGGTTTATTTATTACTGAGTTTTTTAACCAAATTAAAAAGTGTTCTTGGGCCGACTCGAATCTTCTTATACCGAGTCAAACATGCAACAATGTGTTAGGCTCGGTTCCTATAAACAACAGGACGTCGTCGTACAACGAATACGTATCGTTTTTTACAAGCGGTTATAAATAACCGATCGGAACCAAGTTTTGGTACTCATGTTAACGCCACGTTTGTTATACATTTGCGTTAGCTTTACGCCTAGTAGGGTATCGTATTCCGTATCATACACCGTAAGTAAAACGACTCGCTTTATTATTTTTACAGGAACTGGATGTTAGTAGATATTATTCAATAGTTAGTTACCAATTCTATATGTTTGGACTAAGTAATTTCTAATCAAAGGGTCATTAGCCTGGCTGACTCGATTACGGCCCACAATGGAAATACACTGGCGATAAGACGGGGACAATGAAATGCAAACGTATGGTTCCTCTCAACATTACATAACTACTGTCGACGCTACGCAGATTAAAGTCCCTAATTTACATAGTTTAATTATCGCAAGGAAGTACATAAATTTTTAAGCCGCTTCCTACAAATTTAAATTACGAATACAACGTTTTTTCATTGTTTGTTTGGATCGAACAATAGTTTCTCTGATAAAGCATACAGGTTTTGAGGTTAATGCAAATACAACCTAATAATTGGAAGTAATTATCTATTAATATTGTATTAGAATTTAATATCTAAAGTTCTGAATAAAATAAAGAAATATAAAGAAAGGCCTTAAACCCAAAATATTCGGTCAATACTTTTAAAAAAATATCGCTTATAATGTGTCATTTCACAGTAATACAAATTCAATTTAAATAAAATGAGTAAATTAAAATACATTCTAAAGAAAAGGTTACTATAAGTTCTATTGTAATCATACGTAGTTTTTAAATGCGAATAGTACTAAAAATTTCTATGTCTGCAATGTATGAATTCGATATGTTCAACTGAATAATACAATGTTCGCTGTAAAATGAAGCTATGGAACGGTATTTTTTCAGACTGGTATTCGGAAGCGTTCCAGAAAATTGTAAGTTTTCATAAAAAGAGATCATAACAATGGGCTTTTAAGGTTGTATAAAATAAAGTAATAATTTTATTTTGTTTCAATATACGAGCACTTTCAAAATGGATAAAACTTTATATCGGGCTGCAAAGCTTATTTAATCCTATCTCACTTTTTACAATATTTATCCTATGCTGCAATTCTTATAAAAGTAGCAATAGCTGTTTGATTGATAGTTGGGAATTGGCTGGATATTTTTCTTTTATTGAAATACTCTGAGCATTTACTTACGAATCAAATTAAAAACTTCATTATGAGGTTATTTTAAAATACAAATGTTCTTCTAGAACGTGTATCATTGTATCTGAAAATATTGCACATAATGTGGCGTATTTATCGTGCCTCGTATTCAACAATTAATCTTCATTAATGTCTATGCGACGTGCGGTTTGCTCTTCAAGGCAGACTATATATGTGATCTATGTTCTTGGTCGCTTATGTAGATGTAGCTTTATAAAAGAATACAAACTGCGTTGAATGATAGCAAAAAATAGAAACGGTCAATTTATATTCACACTAAGCCGATCAAGAGATCTGTAATGAATGTGAAATTAATGCAAAGTGATCGCCTCGGAATCTATAACGGCGTGGAATACAACAAAAACGGTACCGACAGTTTGATAAAACAAAAAGTTTGTTTTGGCAGGTTCTCTAAGGACGGGTGGCGAGTTGGTCCACTTTGAAAGTCTGTACAGGGTACACGTGCTTTTGCTTTTGACACGTTAGACACAGCAAACGACTTGCTTGTGTTACTTGGCTAAAATAAAGTCTTTGTATTTGACGACCCGAATGGATGTGGCAATGGACTATTGCGTCGAAGTGATTCGATCCCCACGTGTAGAAAAATATTATTTTTTTTAAATAATTGTTTATTTCAGGTTAATTCAGTACCCCTATTACAATTCAATCATTTATACATTCTACATAATAATAAAATACATACATGATTTGATGAACGTTGTAATTTTTTATTGTCTAGGTGTCTATCTATAGTATGTATATATTAACAAAAATAAATATGTATAAGTATGTCTATCAGTTATCTAGTTTCAATAGTACAAGCTTTGATTAGTTTAGGACTAGATGGCGTAGTGTTTATTCATTTAAAACATCATTCACATGATACATTGTTGTAATGGAAATAAGGATATAGGATGAAGCAAGTATAAAATAATATGAATCTATATTTATAAGCCTGTTTAATTCACCGTTTTAGAGTACCTCAATCCTCATGAGGTAAAATATTATTCACTATTGAAACATAAACTCATCCCTTATAAACATTGATAGATCCGGTTTCAGAAAATTAGCAGCTATCATTGAGAACATACCGTTTATATAATACTAAAATGTTTGGGAAACCTTTATTCTTCATATGAACACCTTTCATAGGTTGTATTGTTGTTTGTTGTTTTTCCTGACACATTTACATACACATCATCATTTGTATAATTACAGAGCCAGTTTAAATATTTGTTTTATACTTGAACAGATGATGTTTACAGAAATGATTAAATATTTGAAAACAGTACAGACCCGTTTTCAAAACATTGTTTTTTAAAGAAAATAATAACGGACAGTCATTAATCTTCTACAACTTGTGATATTCTTTTTGGTCAGCACATTTTTCTCCGTACTAATATTATCTTTGATTCTAATAATAATTTCCCGGACTGCAGTATCTTCCTACACAGTTTGATAGTGATAAATGCAACGTCATAGGTATGTTATTTGACTATACTTCCTTTTAAAACGTGGCTTAATAAAAACTTTATATAGTAAATCATATTTTCATTGATTTTTCATTAAGATTTATGTGTTTTTTTTTAAATTATTTACTTTTATTTTAGGTTATTATGTTATGTTGATAAAGTGATAACGAAAAACCTGTACCGTGTAGTTTGATACACTTATTGACACATTCACAATATTCATATACATTGTTTCGACATGATGCCTATAAATATTTATTTATAATAAGTACATAGAACTGTAGGGCCATTTGCCTCGTCATAAACATAAATGGCGCCAAAACGTATCTCTTATCTTGGGTATTTCTCTGAGGAACGGAAGCGGGACCCTAAAGCTGTTCTCTACTCAAGTATGACCCTAAAGGATCTCGATATAAGGGTCGCGGGCTTCTGAGGACGTACCATGTTCTTAAAGCAAATGGATTGTGAAGAAACTCGCAACCGATTGAGATATTGATTTTTATTTAGTCGATAGCATTCAATTTCGTAGGCCGGCCTTAATCGCAAATTGGTATTATCTCCGAGACAATATACAACTTCTGGGTTTCTCCTCTTTCATTTCTTATTTTCCTAATATTTCATCATATTTTATTACCATAATATTTTATTGTTAAGAAGAAGCAGCACATTTAATATCTTCAAATTAGTATTCCATGAACAAGAATTTCATATATCAATTACATAAAGTATCACTTAAAGGTCGTAAAAAGTAATCTTCCTGCAATAAAAGTTAGATACTCTCATGAGATGTTTAACAACACAACATTAAATCTACGATCCTTGGGGCTTATCTTGGTTGTGTGGGTACGTGGTACATATTCATAGCGAAAGCAAATTCGATGTGGATAAGTCGCCGCTTTCGTCACCGTTGAAGCAACCTACTCATGAATATGTAACAGATAATGCAGTTATAATATACGCCGAGCTTTGCGGTAATGCGCATATAATAATTTTCATTGACGATAGTAATTTATGGCTCTAGTTACGTTACGCTTTGATGCAAATAACGTAATAGTTTAGTGTTTCAATTATATTGGGGCAGTTACCCATGTTTTATTTAATTTTTCTAGACTAATAATTAAATCGCAGGTTTTTCAAATTAATACTATATACTTCATCACCATAGTTGTAAGTTGATATACGTGACAAGAAAAAAGATGAATCGATATTTCTATATTATGTTTCTTTTGATAAAACAACGCTCAATTTGTCGTTATATAAAAGACACAATTGTTCTCTTTGCGGTGTGGCCGAGCAAATCCACAAAAGTGACAGTCCCAGACGGTTGCGTAGCGTAAATCGAATCGTTGCCATTACAATAATTACATTCTGTATCGCAAATTTTAACTCAGGAAAAGTTGTCGCTCTTCACGTATTGAAATCTCTTGTTATTTCTCCGTGTATTATAAGTTATTTTAAATAATTATAATACTTGAATATATATAATTATAATACACGTGAAATTAAAATTTATCAAAATAAATAACTTTAACTTCAGTTGACTTAATATAAGACTGTAATTTGTAAGTACCATTTACTTACATGTTTGTTTTTGGAACAGTTCAAACTATAGTTTTCTATTAAATTTGAGAATATACTAGGATTTAAAACAAATGTTTAAAAATCTTGTCTAAGAAAATTCTCAGACGGCTGCGTAGCGTTACTCCTATCGTTGCCATTACAATAATGAAATTTTGTAACGCAAATTTCAACTTATCGCAAAAGTTCTTGGTCGTCACATTTTTAATCAAATTGTGTATTTTTTAATGTGTGTTATGATTTTATATTTTCGATTTTAATATTATTAGTATAATTTCTAATCATATTTTAATATGATAGCTAGTTTTATTCAATCTATACATATAATAAAACAGTAACCGAACCATTTCTGTACATTGAATATTTTTCAAAAATAATAATTGGTATGCAATATGTATGTTCTATAGACACCAAAACCATGGTTACAATTTTTTTTTCTGTTTGTCTGTTTATCTGTTTGTCTGTTTATCTGTTTGTATGTGCGTCAATCACGTAATAACCACTGGGCAGATTTTAATAAAATTTCACATGCTGATAGACCAATATTAGGTGCAAATTATAGGCTACATTTTATTTGAAAAAAATATTTTAGGGGTGGCTTTCCATACATGTAATCGGAGGGTAACAAAATAAATCCACGAATTCATCATTAAATGAGATGTCATTAGATAGGTCTTAAAAATGAAATAGAGTTTTCTAAATGCGTTTTTTGCTAAAATAAATATTTTTTGAGATATACGCTTCTAAAGTCGTGAAAATGTCATACCGCGTGACAATGTGCGATTTTGGTAAAGTTGTGAACATGCCTTTTTATACTCTTAACGTATAGGTTAAGACGTTAAACACTCAATAAATTCCCAAAAACCTCAAAAAAATAACCAACTCTCCGCCCGCGGCTTCGGTGGCGTCGGCTATAATTTTCTGTATTTTGAAGAGACGCGCGCAATTAAAACTTTGGTCAAACCTCTTTCCACAGAAAATTATAAAAAACTATAGACAGGCGCATATATCACCGGTCCTGCGACCATAATTTTTTTAAACTTTTATTGTGCGCCTATAAAAAATACAGAAATTAGTAGCCCACGCGTGCGAAGCTGCGGGCGGAAAGCTAGTCTTATATACAGACGGTGAAGCGTTGATTTATGGCGTGTATTACTTAAATATATATATAAAGATAACAATGTTCGTTTAAAATGCGTAACACTGATTATAAATGGAAAATATATTTTAAAAGCATATTCAAATTGAAGTGGTTGAAATAATTATGGAATGTTTTGTTTGGGAAGCACGTTATGAATAATTATGTATTTAAATGTTTAGGAAGGTTTTTGATCGGTTTCATATTTCTCGTGTTTGTGTTTTGTTCCGCTTTAACGCTGCAACAATTGATATTTGGTTTGTTCATTTATTCGATTACTTTCCTTGGATAAGCGACAAAATCCTATATTTTACAACGTTATAGACCACAGGGGCAATGACACGCGTACATTGTTAAAAACAAATCAATAAATTAAACTTTGAAAAAAATCTGCTCTCCTTCAGTTTTTTACTCTATGAAACGTATCCAATGTAACTTAAAACTCATGTGGTCACATTTTAAACATATGCATTTATAACATATATTAAGCTCAATAATGAATAAGGATTTGTTTTGAACTTTCTTTCAAAGAAATTATAGCGAAAACATCGTATCCATTATTAAAACAAAAGCAACACGTTTCCTTTGTTGGTTTTATTCATTAAAAACTGTACTTGTTTAGGTTTTTTCAGTAATAAGTGTAAAATTACAAAATGGTATGAGTTTGTTTGCTCACAAACAGTCAGTGTCCGCTTATTAGACGGGCTGGTGTAATAAAAACATCGCCTTATTACGCCGTTCAACCCCTGAGGATACTCAAATTTAAATCCAAACATAAAACGATTTGTTTTTGTTCGCAATAAAAATAAAATCAGTTTTACAACGTGATACTTACGCTCGATGCTGATCGTCGAGTTTAATAACATCTTTGGCTATATAATTATGAAATTGGCGTAAAATTTGCGCAATTTAAAATCGTGTAGCGTATTCATAAATAATTTTATGAATTTGCAATAAAATTGCTTTAAATTGAATCGGTTCGACGATAAATACATCGTCGGAGAAGAAAGAGGGTTGTATTTCATAACGTGTCTACATAAAATGTTTTAGTGAATAAATTATCTACATTTTTAGGATTTATTTTGTTTTATTCCGCAAGGTTAACTTGCAAGTAATTGTTAACCTGAAATGATTAGTAATTTATCTCATTGACACATCATAAAAAAAAAATCATATTCTAAAAATATATTTTACAATTAAAATCATTCTAATTCCTTCGTCTACTTCATATAATAGTATAGTATAGTGTTGTTGTCAAAAGTCCACGTCAAATAGTTTAACTGTACTGTAATAAAATAGTCAATCAGACGGAAAGACAATGTTTTTAATAAAAGGTACATAATATAATATATTTACTAGCTACCTTAATTGTAAATATGTCATACCGCGCGACAGGGTCTCTACAGTATACAGATATTTGTAGTATATGCGAGCGAAGTCGTGGGCGGAAATCTAGTTATAAAATATAACGATACACAATTACTATTTTGCCAATACATAATCGACGCATAAAATTCATCGCGCCACTTCGAGGCTTGTTAAAACGTATAACGAAAATTTGCTTTCGACCCTGAGGCTTATAAATATTAATATTTCCCATCTCAGCGGTTAATTACCCCGACAACTATGGATAAAGCTCGCCCTGTATTCATTAAACCAAACCTAATTAGTCAGACAAACCTCGGCGACTTAGGGGCGCACATTCCATCGGGGGACTTATTAAACATTGTATGGTCCATTAAGGAGACCCTATATTCAATCTACTTAGAAACAAAGCTGCCTAATAGAATCCTATTGTATTATCTTATAACACAATGTAATATGTAATGTGTACGCACAATTATAACTCAACGTCAATTTAAAGAATGAAAGCAAAATTACTTCATACTTAACAAAACACACAATTGATATAATCAACAAATAATAATAATAATAATAATAAAAATATTTTTTTGTGTAGTGCAGTAGGTAAGGGGCTCGCCACTCAGCATTTGCCACACCGACACGGGGTAGATATGGCGCCAGTTTTCAGTCCCCCCTTCCTCCCCTCTCTAGTGACATGTGGAGTCCCAGTATACTAAACGAGGTATAAATATACTAATAATAATAGAAGCAATTAATAGAATATATACTTATATACAGATATCGAAATATAGAAGTTTATAAATACTTTATTATTTTTTTATTAATATAAAATTTCGATCGTGATCATGAATAATAGTTTTTACGGCCATTTGTTAAAGGACAGATATACATAAAGCGTGGTCGACTGAAGTAATCTGCCATTAGGACAAAAAGCTTTCGCTTATCTGCGTCATCTGGTCGATGTTTATATTTTGAGGGTCCGCGACAACCTCTGTAACGACCCTGCATATCGTCTGCATGTCTAGGTAATCTTATGATTATTTTCTACAGAGCGAATTGTACCCTACATCTAATATCATAACGTACAAAATGTATAAAAGCTGATCTTTTATTCGCATACCTGCTCGGATTTGTCACTGGAATACAAATATTAAATGTAAACCATCCTGCAGTCTTTCAGGGTGTAATTGTGCTTGAATGAAAACAATGTTTACCCATCTTACGTGCGTAATTACTTTATTTCAATTAATTTTTAATTAAAAAGCTATCAATTTCACTTCAGAATTAACGCAGTTATTAATGTATAAGCTAGATACTGTATTTCTGATTTTATAGATAATTATTGTCTCACGATACCTTATAATAAAACTATTTTATGGGTAAATAAAAATAAAAAGAAAAACGAACGTGCAAGCTTTATGAATGTGCCGGTGTCAACTCGTAAACTTTAAGTAATTTATAAATCTGTCTCCAAAGAAATAATAGCAGTTATTACGTTGCCAACAGGGTTATTTTATAACATTTTATATCAGCCGGTTTCACTCCGTGATATCATACGTGATTTCTGTCCCATATTTGGTGTTAAATTGGTTGGTTGTGGCGCTGATAAGTTAGAATTACGTAGCAATTGTGTTTTGAAGCTGAGGTTATGTGCCGACATTAATTTTAAGTGTAGTTTAATGTAGTCTCCTCCCTTATCTAAACTAAAAATTAATATCATTTAGATCGTTCAAATTGAAATTTACTTTTTATTCATATAAAAAAATCCTTTACTGTACTATATCAGTAGGTACAACAATTCGACTTTTATCCTTATTCTCAAACTCAATTTATTTTTTGGACGAATTTTATGAGAATTGATAAATGGAAACGAATTAAATCTATTCTGTTTTGCTGATCACGTATGCTTATCTATTTGTTGAATATTGAAAACGTTAAATTGCAGAAAAGAAATAATGGATTTGTATTTTATTCCGAATGCTCTTCTAAAATTGTAATCGTGAGTTTTTGTTGGTCTTGCCTGTTTCACGTATTCAATGTAGACTTAGTGAACTTTTTCAGCTTCGCTCTAATTATTAACGATTGTTTAAAAAGGTATCTGTAACATTATAAGGTTTTAGCGTAATCATTTGTTAATTTTAGAAAAGTATATTCGAATAGTATAAACATCATGGTTATTCTATAAATAATTTTGTAGTACATAGATGTGTAATTAGAGAATTTTCAGAAGAATGACTGCTAATCAGCACGTATTCACTATCGATATTAAATCGATTTCATATCTGAAACGTCAATTCAGACTCATAATCCTACTAATCACTAAATCGTTTAAAGTATCGCAATATAAGTAATTCAATTAACTCTAGACCAATGAGTACTATCATAAATTAGATATCCATTAATCTCATGAAACGGCATTACGTCATAATAGCAGTATAAACAAACTGCACGAATGACTTATATCGTGGTCCGTTTTATGAGTACTTCACATGATTATTTTATACGTCTATGGGAAATAAAGTGTTTATGGTGTGACAGAGACAAATTAATGAATAATGGTTAGACCATTGACATATTCAGTCACTGAAGGAACGAAAGTTCATGTCTTATACATGAACTTTCGTTAAATTATTTATTGGAGTTGTATGCAATAGTTTACTATGTCGTTGAAGGAAATAAGCACCCATAAGACTATTTTAAACTTTTATTGGTTGACATTCGTATGTAGCATTTTGATATATATAGTGATTAATATGATATTGATTTAATATTAACAAAGGTTAACACTAATGATTCTAATGTACAGATACAGTTTGTAAAAGTGAGTCAGTCTATATGTGAACGTTAAAAACGAGTAGCAAGACCATCTTCAGTGGAGTTCGATATAATATGCCAAAAATATTCATATTCTCCGACATAAATCCACGGTGTGTAAACACGATACAGAACAAACATAATTTTAAAATATTGGTAAACTTGTTCATACTTCAGAAGGTCCTTTGGTCTCATTAATTGAACTATTACAGGGTTAATATAGTCATAAAGGGTTGACGAATTGGAGCTTAATTGACAGGTACTCATAAGTAGTAAGTAATTTGTAGAAGTACAATATATGTGATTCAAATAAGGACTCTCAAACTCATTATTTTATGTCAGTTAGCGAAAAATTAGTACTTGCTTTTTTTTCGGGTAGCTTTTCTAGATTTTATGGACAAATGCTATTGTTTATGGGAAATCTTTCTTCCATATTGCATACTCTAACACAAACAATTAAAATCTTTATAAAATGAACCGTAAAATAACTATAACATTTTCAGAACTCCGTTCAAAGATTCCATCATATTAATCTTTAATGGGCGTGAAATAGCTTGAAGAGCTTAATAGCGCCTTAAGCTTCAGTATATGGCCATAAATTAAAAGATAATAAGTTGAGACAGCATCGACGTGGTAATGACTGCACGCGCTCAGTGTCATGCTCAGAACACTCGATTAAAGATACCCTAATTGATTATTGTTGTTTATGGGATATATTAAAATTTTAGTTAAAGTGTGCACTAGAGGGCGATAATTCTCATTCCATACATACGGGATACCTGATCACATATTATCTTTAAAATGGACTGGACTGGGGGAACATGAAAAGCTGAAGTAATTATTTATGATTATATTAAACAAAAACCGTTGAAAGAACGTTGCTAAAAGAGAGCCCCATTTGGATTTTTTCACTGAATTACAAACATATATAATATTTTAATAAAATACACCAAAATAACCATAACATACTAGAACTCCGATCAAAGATTCTATCATATTAATCTTTAATGGGCGTGGAATAGCTTGAAGAGCTTAATGGCGCCTTAAGCTTCAGTATATGGCCATAAATTAAACGATAATAAGTTGAGACAGCATCGGCGTGGTAATGACTGCACGCTCTCAGTGCTCTGCGAACACGATTAAAGATGCCCTAATGGATTACTAGTTTAATATTCCATGTTAAATTTTATATTTTATATGCACGATGCATATTCTGGGCTTTTGACCGTGAAAGCGGAGGACAGTGTAGGCTAGTAAGGCACACTAATTAACTCATGTGACATCAGAAGAGACCCGTATTTATATATCTATATCCAAGATTTTGGTATATTATTAATACTTGATTAAGAAGGATTACTGATTAACTTTTTAATGAGCGGTCATTATCACAAATCATACCTCTTTAACGTTGTTTTTTCTTTTAATGTATTATAAGAAAAAACAATCACCATCCTTAAAGTTATACCGAACAAAACATTTCTGTATTAATAATTGATAAAGATAATATTTAAAATACATTTAAATAATCTTCTAACACTTCAGCAGTCTAGGCAATTACAAAGCTAGCGTTCTGTCCAAAATAATTAAACCAAAAAGCTAAATAATTATCATTATTTTGTAAGACATCCTGCGTTCATTTTGCGAACTTTATTTCCACATAGCCGGGGTAAAAATGAGCTTCCTATGATAATGAAATTAAATATTATCGCAAAATGAAATCTTTTGGGATTTTGTTAAGATATAACGCGAATAAGAGAAGACATTTTTACGTTGCGTTATAAGCTATTAAGGGAAGCACTGGCGAGGAATACGTTTATATTACCGCGGTTATAAATGTACAATACCTGTTTGTTTGGAAAATAACCCTCGTCTAATAACTGGAAAGAAAAGATTTACATGGCTATAGGCCGTACCAGCAATGATGTCGAAACATTGTATACAAATACATATCAATTACTCTATAAAATGATCTTTTGCGTAACAAAAAATAATTGTTAACTGACTTTTAAATTTACTAAAAAGAGTATATCGCAAAATTTATAACATTTAGTTTCATTTTCAAAATACGTAAAAAATAAATAATAAACGTTACCTATCATAATGTTTGCGAGAATAAAGATTTGTTTATGAACATTACGTGTGGTATAGAGTATAATATGTATGTGAAGCTTATAGACTCGAACATATCTATGATCGTAATAATTTATGAAAGGAGGCGTTGTGCGCGGCGGAGACATTTATGTTTGCAATTATACTTAGCTGTAACATAATATCATTGTTCCAATGTGACATTTTGTAGCATATGAATCAAAATGGAATTGTATAGTTAAGGCTTCTTATAAGACTATTTATCACTTATATTGAGCACTGATTTAAGTTGAGTACATATATTTCATATGTATGAAATCGAATGCTTTGATATTGTACATTAATTAAGTTTAAACACTTTAATAAAATGTATTTTTATTTCATCCAAATAAATATTTAAAATATATTAAAGCTCTCAATAATAAAATTTAACAATATTGTTTACTTAATAATTAAAATATCAAATTTGTGTTTAGATTACAACGAGCCGTCATGAGAGATTTTCATAAATTCTTTTAAACGATTTATCACAAAACTACGAAATAACAATAATATAAATAGTGTTCTAAAATTGCTCTGACAGTGTTTTATAACAATGAATCTTAGGTTTAATGTGTACTTTTCATGAGTTTTAATTTGTATTTTTCATGGTTATCAATTTAGTACTTCGTAATACATAGATATAAAAGTCTTTTGTTTATTCGTTTCCAAAAATCTGCATATAAAGGGTGGACTAGCAAAGACACTGAAAGGCTTTAAAAATACAACAATAAAGTACATTGTGACAGCCTCTGTCTAAAAAGTAACATACAGTGGATGGCGACTAAGCTTAGTATCCTTTTATTTATTCTTTATACAAAACTATATGAATGTCATACAAAAGCCCATGCATTTTTCTTTTACGAATGAGTTGTACTTGATTAGAGGAAGAATGTAAAAGTATTTTTGAAAATATTTATCGTCAGTGTAAGAACTAAACCTATTTATATAATATGAGATTTATTTTTTAGGAAAGGAACTAATAGAAAAATATTAAACCGAATTTGTGCCTTGATAAAATCGTTTGATTTAATAGTTTCTCGAGCATATAGACTGACTGTTTCAACAATATTGTATCACGAAGAAGAATTAATATCATATTCTTGTCACTGTTAATGAAGAGTTATGTAGGAACTTGTATAACCAAATTCACTAGATAAGTCTATACGCTATGTAAAGCGTATGCTTATGTCAATCGCATACGTAGCGCTTTCAATTCTATTCTATTGCAATAACGTTTGTGCCATTTGCCTAGGCCTACTGGTCTTTGCAATGCAACATCAGAAATGGGATTTGCGGTAAAACCCTAAACTAAACCTTAAATGTCATTTAATTAATTTCTTAATATTAAGTTGCGAACTATCATTTCTTAATATATTTACTTTATAATATATTCTTTATAAATATCTTATCATATGAAAAACGATTAGGTACAACGTGAATAGTTTAAATAAAAAAAAATATAAGTTCAGCAATATGTATAATTTTTTTTTGTTGCTTAACTGTTTTTCGTAGTGCCATATTACTTTAATAGAAAGTTTAAAATATTTTTTTTTTCAATTTTGAATATAAAATATATGAATTGGCACGCAAGATCAGATAAAGAAGAATGTATGAAACCTTCACTTCAACAATCAATTTGATGGACACACAACAGTAATTTTAAAATATTTGCCATAATTTGCAAGAAAATAAAATCCAAAGAGACTATGTTAAGAAAAATAGGCGAATGTCTCCTTATAAAACATCTGTGGAGCTTTAGAAACAACTTTAACAATGTGATTTGTATTTATTTTCTTGTATCAGTTTCCAATGGCCAATGAATTTCTACAAACTTTCAAATTGTATACGCATTCACAAGAATTATTATCGATTGTTGATAGCCTTATTTACACATATTACAAGTAAGTTTTATCAAATAAATTTTCTTTCTAAAACAGAATATAATACTTTACGCTTTTAAAAAGCGTACGATACATTTATATTAGGGTAATATTTATGATTTATTTCTTCTAACTAAAGCATAGAGAGGCGGGTCACTAGTAAAGTAGAGGAGGCAACCAATTTATTTGAATTCTGATTTATCGAATAAAGGTCGTTGCAGTGTTGTTATAGCTGAAGTAAGTTTATTTAAGCGTAATCTGAAAACTAAAAATAATATTTATGCCTTATTACAACGATTTATGGATTTAAGCTATTAAATTATTAACTTCCAATTCTATGTATGATTATTTTGTGGTTAATTTGCTATTCTAAGAATTCTTTGTTTGCATTTGTTAGAGATGAAACCCGTAGAAAAAAAATCTATATTTAATTGTTATGCCAATATTAGTTGGATTTTCAAAAAATATTAACATAAATTATAATTTTTGTATGAAAAAGCTTCACAGTCATTGCTACGTGAAATACGTAACTAACGTTTGATTTCTTGATACATCAATTGTTACAATGTATTTATGAAAACAACATTTCGATTTAAGCCTACAAAGGTATCTCATCTTGACTAATTATTTTTCCTTTCATCTTTGGTAACTGGTAAAGTGATTTGACAAAAGCCGTTGCTATAAGCCGAAAACAAAGCGTCCCAAAAGAAAATTGTGAGTTCCAAACGGAACGGAGTTGCCATCGTTGGAGTAATTTTCTTTGTTGTTCCTAGTGTGTTCTTCCGACATGGAGAGCTCATTATAATATAGTAACGAGCAGATCGTTACATTTTAGTGTAATTTTTTTATACATCTATACGTTTTGTGATTACTGGTAAAATAATTATTAAACAATGTTTTTAATCATCTATTAAAACTAGTAAAATAATTCGTTGCCTACTCTGTATAATTTATTATTCGGTGAATTTAATCATATAAATCTGAATGAATTTGGTATTTAATTAATTTTATAAAAATAAATAACTAATGCATAAACATTATATTTTTATCGAATAATTCAAACTATTAATATCTTGAATAAACGTCATTAAAAATAAATTTTACCGTCATTACTAATTTAAAATATTTTCCATACTTACAAAATTTTATCTAAAACTATTTCCAATTATTGTCAATGTCACCACCATAGTTAAACGCTAAACGAACTTACAAACAGTTACGCAACATATTACAATTCACGTCATTCGCGGTATCGGTATAACTTTTCGTACTTCGGTTTCATAGAGGTACAGGTTATAGGGGGGACGTCCGCCCAGAGTCGCGGGGCGCGTCGCACTGAAGCTCGAGCTCATTCCCTCTTGACAAGACAATCTTTGCCTGTATACAGTAGCCCTCAACAGATAACAGCAACTTGTGAGCTTTCACACGGGTAACAGTCGTATAACGGGACTTTTGTCTTACGTTTTAACGGAGCGTCAGCTTTAAAAGTGTGATCTGTGGAGATATTTGGCCAAGTTTTGCAATGGGAATGAAAATTTTATTTTCTTTTGCAAGAAAAACAATAAATACAAAAGTAATAAAGTTTCACTACGTTGTTTTCTAAGACGGAAACATAATGTTCATGTCATAGACTTGATGCATCTCATGACGGTAGAGATTTATAAATTCCGTCAATCAGTATCTATGACAATTGCTTATGAGTGTGTTTCTAAGCTCAAATGAAATAAAGGATCTAGGTGGGATTATCGGATAGGAAAAAGGGTTGGGAAAATGGGTACCTCAAACCAATAAACATTCCTATTATACGTTTTCCATTTGAAAATATATTGAACAATTAGTATGTTTCACGACGATTCTAGTTATTTTTGTCTAGACTGCGGGAAAATTTACCGTACATAGAAATAAACGTTTGTTATTTGTAGTAACTACAATCAGACACTCGGTTGGGGTTTGTCGCCGTTTAGTCTATTATTTGAGAACACTGTTAAATCCAGAACGTACCTATTTATGTTTTATTGGTGTTGTAATAAAATGTCGGTTCATCAGAAACCAATTAAAGACAGAGTGAAACTAATTTTAGAAAAATATTCGCACTAATTGTATAAAATAGCACAAAGGAAAAATTTAGCGATTGCTAAACTTTTTTAAGGCTGTCAAGCTATTTATTTAGGATTGCGTTATATAAAAAAAGCCTATAATGTATGACATTTATTTATTTTAAATATCTAACTTGTTATATTATGTGAGTAACAAATGAAATAAAAATGGAAATGCCACAAATGTTTACATTCTAAGACTAGCTATGCCGCACAGTTTCACCCGCGTATATAGCCCGTTCACGTGGGATTTCTAGGATTTATCAAAATCCTTCCTTAGCGGATGCCTACATCATAACATCAACCTACATGCCAAATTTCAGCCGGGTGCGTCCAGTGATTTGGACCGTACGTTACTTCATCACTATGTCAGTCATGGTGCATATTATATCTGGTACTAACAAAAAAATTTTGACCTAATGTTGATATAATAACGTTCTAATAAATATTTTATATATTTCCCTATTTAGACGTGGGAGAGAGGAGTTAAGACTAACCAACAACTTGTCCCTGGAGAAATACTATTTGTTGTGACAGTTGTGTCGGAACGGAACATAAAATATTATTTATTCATTGAAGGAAATTATATTAAATATCAATTTTCCTCGTGAATCCTGTGTATCCATAAAGGTATGAAATGGCATTAAGAATTAAAGCGATCAGATGATATTCTGAAATTTTAAAACAGATCGACAGTTTGAACTCGTATTTTCATATTTAAATTTAATTAAGCATGTTGAAGTAGTGAAAATTATGTTTTATTTTTAGTACTATACGCAATTATTCTTTACTTAAATGAGATAACTTACTATATGAAATTTGTAGCTGATGTTACATTTAATAGTACACAATGTCCTTAGATAGCTAGTTTTAAATAAAACAATATTTGGGACTCTGTCCCACTTAGTGGTACATCAGGTTACTTAATATCAGTTTTTAACATTCAAAATATTTGTGATACAGGAAAGCTTTGTTTATATTATTACTCGTATTAAATATATCTTTCAATTAAAAGAGTTATAACATCCCAAAATGGTTAGCACCTCCAAATTGTTAGCGCGGGGTTTGTTTGAAATACGATTATTTTCCAAGCATGTATAAAAACAGTGAAATCACAAACAAGATAACATTCGGTAGGTCTTCCACAGCGGGAATCTCATTTTCAATATGTTTTTATAACTTTCAGTGAGGAAATGAGGTGGTGCTCCCGGCGCTCGGCGGCGGCATTGTCATCATAAACCAACCGAGGCCTCCTTCATAAATCCCTTCCAAATGTACCTTTATACGCATTATGCCATAACAACGCGTTTTCTTTTTTGCTCCACAACGCTTTTAAATCCAACAAATAAGTCGTATCTCTATCCGTTTACTGGTGTTTGCTTATCATATTATTACAGCGCTACTTTTTCGTAATTCTTTGCCATTTGGTGAGAAGATTTTTAAGCTGGATTTTAACGAATGCTTTCATGTGTTTAACCGCGATAAATGTTTGTGTAAGCTTCTAAAATCTGCCTCTTTTGGTACATGAACATCAATATTTTTAACTGAAAATTATTTAAATGAAGGTTAATGATATTTTGACGAAACTAAGATTAATAATCTGTAATTAATTTTTTATGTCTTATAGACACGACGTTCATTCAAGTTTCATTCATTTTTAAAATTTTCATGAATGAAAACGTACTTGGGTCTACAATTCAATTTTAAATATATGGTTTTTGAATTCACAAAATAATTTTCAAAAGATATTTTTATTATCATTATAAGTATTGTAAGATCTACAATCTCCATTATCTTGCAATAAACCCGAGCCTAAATAAGAAGAATGGATGTTATTTCAAGCATTTGTTGGCACCGATCGCGTCTTCGCAGTCTCAACATAATAACCTCATGTTGACACTGCTGCCCCCGTACGGCCCGAAGCACTCCACAAGCAATAAGACAGTAATAAATGTTCAGATCCAAAGACTAAAAAGGAATATAATAAGTAGATATTGTGGATCGGTACTTGCGAGTTCAATATTGCTTTTCATGATAGAACTTTGTGGACCCTATCTCTATACTTTTACAACTTGACATTATGAGGTTATTTGCTACTATGAACATTGAATTGGTTAAAGTGTTGCTAGAAGAAATATTTTTATTTATGAAGTTTGAGGCTGTTATTCTTTGGTTGCACGGTGCTACGGCATAGCGCGCTCTCGTAGCACTCTGTAAACTAGATAAGTAAATCTTTGCTTTTAAATTATAATAATATAAGGTTGTGATGCACTTTAATCTCCGGAATAAGAAATATTGCTGATATTAAATAGCGGTTTCCTAGATATTTTTTTATACAATATAACGATTTTATTTAAACTTGGAAGTTAACATAAGGTGTTATTTATATTAGTTAACTAGCGACCCACCCCGGCTTCGCACGGGTGCAATGCTGATAAAAACCTTCCTCATGAGTTACTCTATCTATTAAAAAAAACCGCATCAAAATCCGTTGCGTAGTTTTAAAGATTTGAGCGTTCATAGGGACATACAACATGACACATGACAGAAAAAGCGACTTTGTTTTATACTATGTAGTGATGGTATTTTATTAATTTATAAGTAAATTATTATTAGTTTACAACCACATCATAACATAATTCTTTTAATAAGGAAGTAACAATATTATAAGGTAACTAAAAAAATGATTAAAGCACTTTTATCTTTGACAGTTTTTGACTCGAAAAACCAACTTAATAAAATTTATGAATCGGGTTAGAAAAAAGGGCATACGATTGATATAAATACAATTTTAACATATATACAGTAATTTAATTAAATAAAAGAAGATCTTTTCTATGTCGTATGTTCTACATTATACCAATTTTTATTCTGAAAGTATCAATGCACTCTCGTTTTTGATAGTATCGTTGATACCTCTCGATAGCCATCAGTGAATTGATTTATTTAGCGTATGCACTGCACTATGCTTTATTATACTATTTTATCTCTTCTTGTGATGTTTCGTATTGGATAAGATTATAAGACTTTTAAATGTTTGAGATTGTAGTTCAGACGATTTTAATTAGGAACTAATTATTTTGAGGGAGCATTATCCTATAAATTCAAATTGAATTAGTTCGTTGTTTTTCTATTAGAGATAGCATGGAGTCTTATGGTGCAAGAAATTAAGTCTAATTTCCTGCAATTTTAAAGAATACTTATAATTACAAACTTCATACAAGCGCTCTTAAATATTTGAAGATGATCATGAATTATTAATTAAGGAGGTTTTACGATGAGAGATACATTTCGTCGGCGATGGATTATCCATATTATCCCAAATCTCTGAATAACAGTTATTGCATATAATCAAGGATCATACAAAATGATTTTTATTCTTAGATCGTTACTTTTTAATCCCCACTTTAATGTCGAATAATTACTTCGTTGGGTTTTCTTTCAGCCAGTTTTTATTGGAACGCTTTATTAAAATTTTTCTTTCAAATAAAGAAACTTTTTTGTAATATCGGCGAGCTGTTTAGTCAAATGACTTCTTGGTTAGTGAGAATAAGTAATGTGGTTCAATAAATGTCGGATTATTTGGAAGCAAATATTTCTTAAGGGTTATACGTCTAATAATATCTTAACTCCTAAAGGTTGACCGGTAACTCCGGAAATCGGCAGCTGTCCTTTGTCAGCTCAAAAAGCTTTCCCCGAATAAAACGTCGACCCATTGCTGTAATTCTCAGCCATGATGGCTGTCTTAAGCTTATTTATTATATTATTTTTATATTTATGATATTCAATGTGTGATTACCATTAACTGGTTCGAGGTAATGTTGCATTAAAAGAAACAACTGGGAAATGGATAAATCAGCTTTTAATATACATCCTTACAAATAAGCTACAGCAGGCAAGCGAGCATTCAGTTCACATGATGTTAAGTGACGAATCGCAGCCTATGAACATCTACAACATCACAAAAGTGTCACAGATGGCTTGATGTCTTGACGGAAGGGGAGGGAATAAAGAGAGGATATATAGGAAGTTAAGACAGCATGGGACTGGAATGGGATGGGAATACAGGCCTCTGGGCACCCTCTCACCGTACGAAACACAGTGCAATACTCCTTGGCAACGCTGATCTTGGTAATCTGAGCAATGCTCCCACTCTTTTATTGCTGAAGATGTCGTGCAGCAGAATTACCCTCTGTCGCCGCCAACGACACCCACGGATAGAAATACGATGGAGCCATAGGTATTCTAAAGATAAGAAGAAAATAATAGAATGGAAACAAAATAAATTACATTACTGTGCTAAAATGAATAAACTTCAACTAAAGTGTTACTTCGGTTATTCTACAATTTCTTTGAAATACAATAATAGTATAAGAACCAAGTGGGCTGTCCAATTTAGTATCTGTCTTACAATAGATATTTTATTTCATATAACCCCTCGATAATGGATACAGTTATTGAGTAGGGCGCACTAATGGTGCATCAAAGCTTATATCAATGTTCAATTGCTAGAGAATTATAGCTTCTCGCATGTATACAATATTACAAATACAGCGGGTTTGCACAGACCGACGTTTTGCGTTTTTATTTCCATCAGCCTATCTCGTTGCAACTATGAAATATTTTAAAAGAAATCCTGCGCTGTCTACTTCATATTTTAGTTGCAGACGAGTCGGTTCGGTAAGCTTTATTCCGCAGCCTAACAGGTGAGGTACCATTCGAAACGGAAGGCGTTAAGGTAAAACGTTTCTAGTGCTTTTTTGTCAGTTAATGGAAGTTCTTTGTACGTACATTCGAGCGGACGAGCGGGTACGACTTGGAATCGGATTAGCGTTATCGAGCATAGACCGTGATAGAATCGCCCGAGTATTATCTCCAGCAGACTTTTAGGCTTCGTTTTGTCCCGACCGTACTTATTCGTCATTAAAGTTTGGTAGTCTTATATGGAATTTTGCGAACGCTGGATTTTTCTAGAAATATTTGCGGAAAATTCGAGCCGATAAAATGGCTGAATTATGAAGTAGATATTGTCACGTGAAGTGTATCATTTTTTATACGCGTTTCAATCCACAAGTTTCAATACTTATGCAAATAACGTAAAATCAAAGATAAAAATCTTGTATATAGAATTAAAATAGCATGGCAAAATTAATTCACGCCTGTGAGTGAATTTTATATAATCCTTCGGTCAACATTTTAGACTATCCAACCTTTACATGTGTTACTTGAATATTGAGCTACAATATATTCTTATTAATCTTTCTAAAGATGAAAACAAATTTAGTGAAAAAGCAATGATGACCTGTTAACATATACAAATTAATTATGCTTGTTCCACGCTATGTAACAGACGTACAATAATTGCCTGCTAATTAACGATTTTTAACGACATATTAACTGGAATATGCACATCAATATCGACTTTATCCTAGTTATACAACCATTTAAATATTAGTTAAAATAGCGTGTTCAGCAAGATGGTAATCCTCAATCAGTATAAATCTCTCGGATAGATCGCCGCAATGATCTATATAACAAGCGTCTTGTAATTGTTTGTTAATGAATAATAGTGAAAAAATGGCGGCATAAAAAGTTCAATAAATAAATCATGTTAAATTAACAAAGCCTCGCCGACCTTTTTCATTATTTTTTGCGTGTTTAGGTACATGTTCTGAATGTCCTGTTAAGGAATGAAACTCTAGCTACGTAATACCTTATATGTAGATCAATTAGCTTGTCTTAGGGATATATCCGCCATTCAACTATCAGTTAAAGCAGCGTGTTCAGCAAAGCGGAAATGATACCTCAGTATAGATTGGCCGATATCTCTCGGATAGATCGCGCAATGCACTATGTAATAAGCGTTCCGTAATTGCTAGCTAATGAATTATTGATAATTTTTAATCTTGTTTAGATAACTGGTATATGCACATCAATTACCGAGCTTGTCTTAGTGATATATCCACCGTCTAACTATTAGTTAAAGCAGCGTGTTCAGCACGGCGGAAATGATACCTCAGTATAGATTGGCCGATATCTCTCGGATAGATCGCCGCTATGCACTATGTAATAAGCGTCCCGTAATTGCTAGCTAATGAATTATTGATAATTTTTAACGTTGTATAGATAACTGGTATATGCACATCAATTACCGAGCTTGTCTTAGTGATATATCCACCGTCTAACTATTAGTTAAAGCAGCGTGTTCAGCACGGCGGAAATGATACCTCAGTATAGATTGGCCGATATCTCTCGGATAGATCGCCGCTATGCACTGTGTAATAAGCGTCCCGTAACTGCTAGCTAATGAATTATTGATAATTTTTAACGTTGTATAGATAACTGATATATGCACATCAATTACCGAGCTTGTCTTAGTGATATATCCACCGTCTAACTATCAGTTAAAGCAGCGTGTTCAGCTAGGCGGAAATGATACCTCAGTATAGATTGGCCGATATCTCTCGGATAGATCGCCGCTATGCACTGTGTAACAAGCGTCCTGTAATTGCTTGTTAATGAATTATTGAAGTTTATAGTTTTTAACAAATAATGATTTGTGCGCAAAAATTCTGTCTCACTCTAATATATTTTCTATTCTTCATTTAGTAAAAAAAAAATGCATGGAATCCCATACAAGTTTTCTATACTCTATCCTCTCTAAGAAGTGATCACTACTAAGAGAGTATAGATCTTTAAACACGTATAGGATACGAGACAATACTGCAATCGATTTTAAGGTGCTGTAAGCATTTTATAATAGCTGTAAAATCTGTTAATATTTTTCTGCTTAAACATGTCTTGGTGATCCACACTCAAATAATTTATATAGAGTTCGGTTCCTATTTATCATTTTCACTGTATTGTCCGTACTAGAAGTGCATGGAGAATGCATCCGTAGGTAATTCTCAAGACGAGAGAATATAAAGTAAGTAGCGTGTGGGTTCTAGATAACGCAGTCGAGTATTACTGAGCCTTAGATATGTTGTGATGCAAATTCCATTTCGTGTTCTATGCTAATTGCTGTATAGATAGTAGATACGTCTTAGAAATAGGATTTATAAATAAAGAAGAAAAGAGTAATAAATACGAAATTGCGTATTAGGATTAGTTAAGATAAATGCGAGTAAAGCTTTGGGTAGAAACTAGTTGGAATACTACTAGTAAGTTAAGTGGAAAAAGAAAAAGTAGAAATGGGATTGATCGCATTTTTAAGCCGGCGTAAGTCTATAGACTATACGGAGGATATGCGCTACGCATAACCTATAGGTTATTTCTAAAAATGTTTGGAAATTATATTATAACTAAGTATCCTAAAATATCCTTGGAACAATATAACTTGGTGTGTTCTGTATACAAAGATCGTTTTAAATATATACGAACCTATATTTCCTTCATCTCAATTTATCATTTTCACTTTAGTGTCTGTGCTAGAAGTGCATGGAGAATGCATCCGTAGGTAATTCTCAAGACGAGAGAATATAAAGTAAGTAGCGTGGCGGTTCTAGATAACGCAGTCGAGTAATACTGAGCCTTAGATATGTTGTGATGCAAATTCCATTTCATGTTGTTTGCTAATTGTTGTTTAGATACGTTTATTAGATTTTTTTAAATATAGAAGAAGTGTTAATATAGTAACTTAAAGTGGAGGTAGCTAGGAGGTTTTTGAAATGAAAAGCCCTCTATGAAAGCTTGAGTTACATATACAAATAATAAAATAAATTCACCTTTATCGCATAAATTTTTTGCTCAAAATATTAAAAAGACACAAAAAATAGCCACATCAAGCGAGATTTCCACGAGTGGAGCTTCATCATACTTGTCAATATATTTTTGATACAGGCACCAGGATTTATACTATGATTTTCAAAACTTGTAGATCATAAATCTTTCTCTGCAATTTTATTATTGTTTGCGCAATAAAAAAATGTTATAAACTGAAATAAGGCTGGCGGTATTGCGCCGAGATGCTAAGGGGAATCCAACTAAGATAGATGACATCATTTTACCCTTCATTAACCCATTTACTTCTCCGTAGCATCCAAAGTAGTCCATGAAGCTCAAGGTGAAGCCATTCTTCGTCAAGTTTCTGAACTTTTAAAAAAGTTTTATAAAAGACTTTCAGGAATATCCGCGTCCAGTCCTTATCTCGTATGCTTGAGTAATACAATTAACCTACCGTTATACTGTTCTTACCGGACTCTTTTTAATAGAAAGAATGGAAAGCTGTTATTGATAACCCAATTGAATTGCTATTCAAAGTTAAAAATCAACGAAGAAACTAAACAATGTGTGTTTTTTTTTTCTATTTTATTGTTTAAGATTTTTTTTGGAACAAAACACATAATTATCAAATTTCCTAAATTAATTCCTAGAAAAATTATTAATTTTCAATCATTTGGGAATTTAAAATTTTATGGTATAATCCCGTCGATAATGAACAGATAAAAAGTACCTAATGAAAAAGAGTTCCCAACAGTACCCTGTCCCGAAACATTCTATGTCCTTTACCTGCGTTGTCTGGCATTAGTGACAAGGGAGTTCCAAGAAGCGATATATTGTGATATCCTTTAATTATTGTTAAAGCTTTGATCTCGAACATTTAATATAGCGGTACGTGTGGGTATCACGGCTACAAGGAGCGGGCAGTTGAGTGCGCTCGGGATGTGCCTTTTACTGAATGAACGGTTTGAGAGCACTCAACGCAAAGCGCTGTCCGATTTGGGAAATCACGTTAGGGACATCTAGGAAACTTCATAGACTACTTGTACTTCGTAACACAAATTCTATGTAAGTGTGAGACTTTTTTTAAAAGATGTAATCAAAAATTGTAATAGGTAAGTCGATTGGGTTGCTTTTGAATCTATATCAAGTCTTAAAATTGTTATTGTTTGTGTACCTGAAAAAAGGGAAAAAAAAGTTTATTCGTCATTTTAAGAATTCAATGCAAAATCTACTAATAAAAAAATAGAAGATGTTAAGTAAAACAGAAGTCCCAACAGCACCGTGCCTCGAAACCTTCTGTCATTTAGCTGCGTCTACTAGTGACAAGGAGTTCTAAGAAGCAATATATTGTGATATCCTTTAATTATTGTTAAAGCTTTGATCTCGATATCACGTTTACAAGAAGCGGTCAGTTGAGTGCGCTGGGGATGTGCCTTTTACTGAATGAACGGTTTTAGAGCACTCAAAGCAGATTTGGGAAATCCCGTTAGGGACATCTAGGAAACATTTATATACTACTTATACGTATTTGGTGCTACATTTGTGACTGTGTAATTTTTTATGTTTTTCTAGCTAACCCAATAGACATTTTCTATCAAACGCAAGTAGCTTATATAGTATGTAAGTAGTGTATTATATTCTATGTTTCTGTTCAATTTTCTTAATTTTATTGCCCTAAGAAACTCATTTAAATTAAATTAGAAATATCTAAAAAAGAAACATCAATGAAATCGGTAAAGTTCCCAAGTTACGTGACCAAGGGAAGGAAGGGATTTGAGTTATAAGGAAAAAGATATTTCAACCAATATTTCTAGTGTTAACCATCCTCTTAAAATGTTTGATACTGTTAATAAAAAAAAGAGATCAATAGCGCAACAATATCGAATTTAATGTAAATGCTGTATATATCTCAAATAAAACGTGTATTGTTATTCTGCCCTGCCACTAAACTAGTGATGCATAATATGAGTGGATCGGACGCGGAGTGTGGGCGTATCCGTCAGAGTTAATTTTACCACAATTTTGATATTTGCACACTGATTGCTATCCTGTCTATAGCTATCGTTGAAGTATATTTTAATCGCAACATTGTTGTATAAAAGATAATCGTTTGTAACAATACAATTATTCTAAAAGTGATATTACGCTCGATATAACTTAAACATTAAAACTAACAAGATAATGTAAAGTAAAAAAGATTTATGAATTTTTTTAACTAATTCTGCGTTTTGTACGATGAGCGGGGGCCCGGAGGCCCGTATTTTATTCCATTCTTCTCTCATCCTGTTCTAAAACCTTAAGAAAAAAAAATAAATATCTATTTCAACTCATTCGGTCGTACTCTAATCAGACAACAATGGAACGTAGTTAAAATTAAATTTGCGAGATTTGAATACATACAGACACTAGTACAGATGAATTTAAATAAAAAGAGTTACATTTAATGGTTGTAAAGAATGCATTTATTAAGTTTGATGTCACATATTAAGATAATATGGGTCACATTTACGTCACAGAGAGCCGAGTACATCACAACTAGGCCATTAGGTTTTCTTTTGACATTTCATCCACGTGACCATTAAATGTCACTCACGGCTTTATAGGTAATGTGGGTAGTGTGCGTTAAATGCGAGTTTATTTTGCGATAACCCTTAAAAGGTTTTCTTATGCCGTATAAAAATGAATACTACAATATTGCATGGGTACGTGACAGCGTCACGTTATTAAGAATGCCATAAGAGTATTTTTGGACTTAGCTTTATATTGGAAGAATTTGACTTTATTTTTTCATTAATTTCATTCCTTTTTTTATTACAATCCGAAATTGTGAAGGAATATCTCCATTTGAGTGAAAATGAAGAGAAAGATCGCGTCTTAAATGCTCTGTAAAATCTTTAATTTCACATGAAAATAGTAAAGTCCCATGTTCCCTATTACGGCGTTTGTAGTGTAGGGGGTTAAGACTAAGTACATTCATTTTACTAATCGGTTTTCATTATGTTCTAAAAGATGATCCGCTTTCTGCCCTGTATGTCCGAGATTTATTGTTTGATATCTCTACTTGACTAGCTGCTATACACTGGACCAACGAGGAGGTGAAGATATTATGTATACGAGTATGTATCACACAAAATAGTCTTAAGATTTAAAGATTAAGGTAATTGGTAAGTAACAAATGACGCCACGCCTCGCAATAGCCTTTCTTATCCCACTTCTGAGTATTAGTGGCTCTACGGGCTATTTAGTGCCACCGCGTGATTTCTGCACATTAGGGAAAACCAATGCTATCAAGGTAAGTAGGTAATGACGGGCATACTAGTGAGAATACGATATTTTCCACTGAAGACAGCTTTGTTTCAACATTACTTCTAATTATCGTTGTTACATGTTATTAAATGTTTCAATTAATAAGAATACAAATTGTTAAGATTTTACGAGTTGAAAGTAATGGATCTACGTCCAATGTATAAAGACGTTTATTAATATTTATTATATAAAGGCCCATACATCAAAACTATATATTTAATCGACCGTATTATGATAGTCGTTAGTGAGCCATGTCACGACGAGGTCTGCAAACTCCATGTTTGGAATTTGGAATGTATTTCTCTGCTACCATTTACAATACAATATGCTTATCACGCCTAATGTTCGATACAATTAATTTATGCCTAATTTCCCACGTGAATGACCAAAACCAATGAACACCGACCTATTTAATAAAAACTGTGCAGAGAACTAAGAAATACAGAACATTTACACAACAAAAAGATTAAATCCAGTCTAGGTAACTACGAACGAAGAAGCCAGTATTAAGTTTGAAGAGGTTTAAACTTTACAAGGTGTATCGACCCGTAACTCTTAAGTCGTGAGGACATCTTATAAAAAGAGAGATACGGTCCGGAACAAACAAACGTATTGCAGTGACTCTGGTACAATATACCCGTATGCTGTATACCGTATATAGCTATATACATTCGACGTTGATACATTGCGGATATATCCGGATAATAAACGATGGGGTGCGTTGTAAGCATGCTGCTTGGTTTTTAACCCTTATCTATCGCGATCACACGGCAGTTGCAAAACGAATGGGTCATTTATTGCTTTTAATTAACAGTATGAATGAACTGTTAACGCATTATTTCAATTAAGTACTTAAAAATATATTTTAACGTTTACAATCAGAAATATTTTTTGTGCATCGCATGAAAAAATGCATGAATAAAAGTGATTACAAAACAATATTGTTTTACTTGAATGAAATAAATTGATAGAGTGATGCAATTTGAAATGAAAAAAGTTCGGATTACGTAGTTTTAGTTTAATTTCCGTGTCAGTTCAGGTTGTGAATTTTTACGGATTTGAAAATAAAAACTGCCAATTTTTTTAAACGCCCATCGTCAAATGTTATTGTTTGTAGTTCTGAAAAGTTAACAGATACCTGCCTATATGCTGATGTTCAAATAGCGCGGTGATCCCGTCTACATAACATTGACTTATTCAAATACATTTTTATAAGAAAGGTAAAAGGTTTTCTTAAATAAATAACTATACTGTTCTTATCAAAACTATTTTGTAATTCGGCTTAAAGATCCACTAACTAATTAAATATTACACCGTAATCTTATAAATATACGACACGATAGACTTATATACTTGTTTTTCGCTTAAAATACTTTTAAGAAAAATATAACATAATTTATATTAATAAAAATTTATAAGCATATAACTTCGAGCTCACAATACATATTCTCATACACTATTATTGCCATATCTTATTCCAGTGTCCATAAAAGTGTTTCTAATTGTTCCAATTCTCTATGCAATCGCAAACATTAGTCGCCACGGAGCACGTTGCCCAGCTGGAAGGTATTAAAACGATAAATATTCATTATGAACTTGCGTTAATTTCGTATTCCACTATTTTATTATTCTACAAATTTAAGCTTTACTTTGAATATAAACTTTTGCTACTTAATCCGATAAAACGGTAGTTTTGGTTGTGAAATATGACTTTTAATGTGTTTTGGTGAAAGTATATCTATTGGTTAGTTGGGTTATTAGAATATTACTTGTTGGATTCTCCATTATATATGAAGGCTTTTTCTGTTAGATAGAATAAAAGATTATATTTGTGTCCACTTAACAGTTGATATGAGTAGATACACCACTATTTGTTTAATGACACAGTTAATTATAGAGAACATTTTTGTATTAAGAAAATATTATATGGTGAATATGTCTTTTCTATATCAAAGTCAAACTTTTACGTAGACCTAAAAACTTAAACGACATCTAAATTTATTCCCGTATGTAGAAATTAAATTGACCGAGAATATTAATGATACAACACTACAGAATCAAATTAAAGCTCATTAAAATGAAGAAATTTCTACGTCAAAATCAAACCCATTTCGAAAGTTAAGTATAATTTGAGTATTAATAGAATTCTTAGTAACGCGAATAACATTATGTTTGTTAAGATGGTTTTCAGCTTACCCTAATCACTTCTATTAATTTGAAGCACCCCAAAGTCAATTTATTATAACGTCAAAGGGTCAAATTATTCGCTTAACTGAGGGCAAAGTTTGGACTAAATGTCATATTACATTAACGAATTTGAATGAGCCATTACGGATAGTTTTAAAAGGGAATCATGCAATGTAATTGAATTATTGCCATAAATCTTAATAAACAAATTCGTCAGCTGAATCTGTTTTGAAAGGTTTCGATTAGAAGAGTGGAATAATAGACGTACCAATCTAAACTGAACATTGAAAATTTTTGACATCATTTGTTTAATTTCAGACTGGCGATATATCTTTACTATAATTGTCGACGCTTATGAAAGCCGCAAGTCGCTTACTATGACGTAATGTGTCTGCTCGTTTGTCTTCCATTATAAATTTAAGCCCTATAATTATTCAAACCACAAACACCATACAATCTTGGAGGAGCTCGTGTTGATTTCATCATGCTTCAGGTAGTTTAACTGGTGATAATGTGTTCAATACTTTTAGCTTAATCTTGCTTTTAAAATTGTTTTTTTCAATTTTGTTTGTACACAAATAAAAGAGCTGCGAGGCAAACTATCACTTGAATGCAAGTCAAATGTAATCCGGAGCAAGCATCAGCTTACCAAAGAGTGGCGAAAATTGCGCTCGAGAACACAGCCATCGTTGAGGATATGGATACAGCGCCGAATATTTGCTGAATGGAAACAGAACAAAAAGCTAAATTTTTATCAATAAAACAAACCACTTTTGAGTAAAATCTTTTTGATTATTCTCTGTGATATAAATATTTGGGACCGGACATATCGGGTCAAGATCGGTTTTGATTAACAAATATATGTGGCACTTTTCATCTACACACATTAAATATGTCGGTTTGTTGTATAAGCTTTAAGACCTAAAACGATACGATCTAACGATTTTATTATACTTACTTAAAATTTTATTATTTATTCATAATTATATATTAAATTCCTTGTAGGTACTATGCATAAGGTGTAATTTTGACTCATGTAATAGGTGGACGTAATTGAACATAAGTTATCTTTTTTCCATTAAAACACCGCTGAAAATTATGTCTTCCTTACTATAAAATTATTTGTTCATACAAAACATGTCCTTTTTATTACGATTGTGGATAAAGAAATAGCCGTAGTTACAATGCACTTAGTGGGATTATTGAAAGTTTACGATAGTTTGTAAATCTTTCCCTACTTTGATACGTGGCTTTCCACTAACTTTTCCGCTTGTATCAGAAACTTTACCAAGCCGACTATTAGTGAATTGGCCGATTTTTGCTCAACTTTTAAACCTAATAATGATAACTCTCAAATACTTCATCGTTTTTATACTTATGGAATCGGTAGAATTTTACTAACGATAAATTTTTTACGTAATTTTTAGCTTAACTACTTTCCAAGGTTTCGTTTAATGAAATTTTGTGTTTACGTGCAGGCGAAAACTACTCCAAAAATAAAATTTCAAACATATATTTGGTAATAATACATTTGGTAGCAATGAGGGTAGGTATTATAAGGATTCGGACCAAGATATTATTCGTTAAACACAGTATAACCTAATGACGGAAGCACAAGTTTGACTCCCAAAAGGTTAATCAAATTTACATAATATCTCAGGTAATATTAGTACAATTAAGAGCCACCTACGTTAAATTTTAGTTGTGTGATGACATCTCTCAACTCTTATGTACATTTACTAAAGAGGATAAAATAATATTAATACCCACTAAATTTTCAACAGATTTCAGCTAAGGGTTATTTTCATCATCTTTAAGTTGATTATTAATGTATCAGTAAATTTTTCTTCATACATCCATAAAAATCGATCGAATCGAAATTTTTACCTTTTCAAAAGTTGATATAATGATTTTCTTAATAATTTTGTACTATTATTGTGATATTACATTTATAACACGCCACTACTTTTGCTGTGAGCTCAAAGTTAATCAAGAAAATCACTCTGTTTAATCAGTATTTTCTCGGAATTGTTTGGCAATATTGCACTTTAAATAATTTATAGCGATAATATCAGCTTTGAGTGTCCGAAATTGACCGAAGGTCGAATTATTAAACAAAACATTCCAATGAAAATAGCTCTTAAATTATTATTTTCGTAGAACACAAATGTAGCTTGTTTTATAATTAGTAAGTTTCTTTTTAATCTCATCTTCGAAAACATACGTCTAGTTACCAACCCTGTATATACCTTTATAGCGAAGCTAGTAGTAATGTTCTGAAAAGAATAATCCTACCAACAGTTTGCAGTTGACGTCGTGCGTAACAACGAAATATTGGCGTATACTAGTGGCCATGGCGGCTATCAAAACGAGTACCGATAACTTGGTCATTGCAACATGTCAACGGATGTTACAGCAAGAGATCGATGTCTTTGTGTTGCCGCTTGATGGACTGATAGGACGTCACTCAAAGTACGACCACTATCATATCGGTATATTATGCTCGAACTCGCAGTTCCAATTCAATTTCCGCAGGTATATCGGTGAATGAAATGAGAATTTAAATCCGTGATATGGACTTGCATTGTTTACGTTTGAGTTTAAGTGTTAAAATATTGCACATTATTGGCGCCTGTATTGGCGTATGCAATATTATGTATTGTGTCAGAGGGCTTACAAAATAATACAATGTGATTTTCAATGTAACTTTGTAGTGTGAGTTTTAATGTCTAAGAAGTGTGTATAAAAAAGAAATATATGCTTATCGGTCGTTTTGTTCTACATGAACTATGTTAGTTCTGCCTAATTCAAATTTGTTTATTTAATATTCAAATATAATATTCAGGGACATTTTACACTCCACCCTCTAGACCAAAACTAAGCAAAATTTTGGACTATGTAAATATATACATACTATAGATAAATAAACACCCAAACAGTAGAAAATTACAATGTTCATCACATAATAATCTTCTACTGGTGGGGACCGAACCCACACCCTATGGCTTAATAAACCATTGTCATATCCACTGCTTCACTTGAGTCAATTATAATAATATCACTGATGCATTCAACCCTGGCGTCTCATATAGCATACGCTGTATTTCAGGAGCCTGAGCCTGAAGCATAGTTTGGAAATAATTATAATACTAAAATTTATACTGTTTGTAGAACAGCAGTTATAATATTAGTTCTAAGTATTGTTTATCATAAAAATGCGGGTCTGTGTATTCCGCTATGATGCTAAGTAACTCATGCTTAGTGATATCTTTCCACACGTGGATAACTTTACAACGAGTTGAGAATAAATTCCATTCAAGTTCTTTGTTTGAATTATATTACACAATACTAAAGAAAACTTTATAATCCCATGAATTTAGTGACTAGTCGCTAATACAGAGATGACAATATACCTTTGCCTAAGTCTATCGCTGGATGCTCGGAGGAGCCGAGGCCGGATCACAAAAGGAATTCCGTATGCATATTCCTCATAACTAACTATATTTTATTGCCCTAGGACTGAAACTCTTAAACTTTTAAGCACGCAATGGTCGCCACAGCGTGGAATGGAATTTCCGCGAATATCTTCCTTTTATTATTTATATTTCAGTCACAGTATTATATGTTTCTAATCGAATATTACGTTTATGAATCGTCAAAATATAAATATATCCTTAACTCTAATTGAAACTCTCAGTATTAAGATAATAGTATACACGTGTAAGTTGTAACTTAACCTTCAACGTCGGATTTGCTTTCCATCTTCTCATATTATGAGCATTTAGGGTGGAATTAATGAAATTATACCACCTAAATTAAATAATAAAATGAGCTGATTGAAGTTTTCGGGGAAGCGAGGTTTTTGAATGATTTAGTTTCATAAAATTTATTACAGCGTTTTCTTTGAATACTTCAGATTAATGAATGAATGAATTAAAAGCGAAATTTGCGAAAAGTGGATGTAGGTTGACAAATATTTCTTACTAGCTGTCTCGCGCGGTTTCACTTTCGTTGCATAATGATATATATCTTACGTATTTCAATTCGTATCTGCAGTTCCTGAGTATAGCGTGATCAAACATACAAACTCTTCGCCTTAGGTATTGAATTAAAGACTTTTTACACAATTTCCACTATTTATTAGTAAACTTTATTTAATTACAACTAGTTTCATAATTCATCATCAGGTAGTTTCATCATTAATTTTCGAAACCGGTTGTAATTAAATAAAGTTTACTAATAAATAGTGGAAATTGTGTAAAAAGGTCTTGAATTCAATACTTAAAATGTATTTCCACCAAGAAGTCACAATACAATCTTTCAAGTACCTTCAGCTTAGTATAGATAAGCGCCTTTTATTTTAACATTTCAAAACAATGCATTTTATACACCGCTATATAAAACAGCATAAAATTCCATCGATTTAATCGCTGACCAAAGTTTTCTCGGTCTCAGAATTCAAAGTTTAAACAAAGCTTAGGCCACGGCAGTCATAACTCTACACGCTATTTATATTCAGGCTGCGATTCAGTGAGAGGAGCAAATTTTAAAATTGAATCTTGGGGAACGAGCCAGTTCTTGATACAACCACTACGTACAAAATTTCAATTGTAGAAACAAGTTTCTAAATTTACTGTACTTACACCTTAGAATACAAGGCCTTATAAAATAAAGCCGTCTTCATGTTACGAATTGTGGATTCGAGGATTTGTTAGTCAAGGTTTTGTTCTGAAATGCATGGTAAATCTGTATATTTATATATTATATCCTAATAGCAATAGGGCGAAATGAAAAAATATATATAATACCATCCGGAAAAGTAATTCTGAACAGAAGAAGGTCATTAATGTGTCATTGATGACCCGATTGGCGCAGCGGATGTAGCAAAGCTCCGTTGCGCCAGATGTGGGTGTGGGTTCTATCGCCTACAGTAGAAAATTATTATGTGATGAATATCGTAATTTTCTACTGATTCGGTGTTAATTTATCTGTAGTATGTGTGTATTTACAAAAAAAAAGTATGTTTAAGTTTTTCTATCAGTTATCCAGTTTCCAAAGTACAAGCATAGCTTAGTTTGGGACTAGGTGGCGTAGTGTTAAATGTCCCACAATATTTATTTATTTATTTTAATTCATGGTTTCCTACCCTAAAGAGCGGGATGCTTTAATTTATAAAAATAACAACAACTATATCCCTTCCAGCGAAGCAACCGCCGCGGGGCGTAGTTAGCGATTTATATTTTTACAAAACCTTACAATATTTCGTTCCTAATATCATGTAATTAAAATGTACATTAATATTAAATATGATGCCAAAGTACAATATATTATTGTAAAAGGTAATTACGTATTCAGAGGTATAAATTTATGATTCATTAACATCCCCTCTTATTATGTATACTCTCGCAGAAACGATTTAATGTCTTAATTTACTTCACAAAGAGAAATTAAATAGCCTGTTAAAAGCTTGACATGACAAAGTGCTCGTTGTGTTACAACTTTTAGGTTCATACGCCTAACGTGCATAAATTTAGTTAATTAGTGACGACACTTAGTGTCAAGTAATTAGAATTGGATATCACGCTAACGGACGATATTACAAGAGGTCCAAGAACATTGATCTATAATAAACTATCTGTGCTCCGAGGTTTCACCCTCACATGTAGCCCGTGAGATTTCCGGGATTACAAATACGCTATATCCTTCTCCTGGTCCTAAGCTATCTCCTTACGAATTCTCTGCCCAATTGGTTAGCAGGTCTCGATATATAAGTTCTATAATAAACTCGTCTTTGTCTTATATATATAGATATTTAATGTATAACTGCATGGACGAAATGTTCTAAAGCGGTATTTTCTTTATCAAGAATGAGTTTCACTAAAATATTTACATGTACGAGAGTCTTAACCGTACGGTTAATCGGCTGTGAAACAATGTCTCGGTCTGTAGCGTCATAATGATGATCACCTACTTATCCATAGGTAAAGAGAAATCGATCAGCGAAACGGATGATACATCCACCTCATGACCCTCTAGAGAACACGAAATACATAATAATAATTAAGATTTTCATAAATCTTTCATAATTCATAAATCGGAGTATTTTCTGATAGAAAAAACCTGAAAGTATTAGTGCATTGAGTATTTTAATGGGAGTGTCATTTCATTGCATTCCGATCAATATTTCCTTGAGCCGTTTGATATCCATTGTCTATGATCACAATAACATTAACGTGAAATTCCACAGACGGAGAATCAATTGTCGCAATCTGAAACCACGATTATGTTAAAGAGCTTTCCATATGCAAATTTCTATAATATCTGCTGAAGCATTTAGCGTAATACAGGTACCTTAATGCCGCAGTTAAGCCTGAAATTTAATTCTAGATTTGCAAGAGATTATGACACGTAGAACTTTGGCAAATACCTGCGAACTGTTCTTGTTTGTTTATTAATTGGCGTGAATGCATTTCAGTTGCTAATTAAATTAATTATATTGGATGATTTTCTATGGAGGTAAATATACCTTAATTGTAAAATAATACAACATAGTGTACTATTTTTACTTTAGACACACTATTTTTTCCTTTTCAACCTGACTCGAGAATAATTCACTCTCAATTATGACAAATCAATGTAATAATTCATATACAGTTATGTAAACAAAAACATCCAATTACGATTACAACGGCTATAAATCTATTTTCAATTTGCATACATTGTCTGCATCAAGCTGTTAGCAATAAAACCTATCAATTAATATGTGTTTGAAAAAACATTTTGAAATATTGGAAGTTCATGTTATATCCATACCTTACAAATTGCAATCTTAAAAATATTGTTTGCATACCGTGTATTAATCAAACACGTATAACTAATGTTAGCGTATCAATTTACTTTCAGTTATTGAATTTAATTCTGCAAGTTTGAACCAAAAATAGAGCAAGGTCCCTATGAATCAGACTGCAGCCAATACTATCGTCGGCAAACTGCTGACTTAGCAAATCTTTGCGTTAGGTTAAAATTAATGTGAAATTCCATTGAGTTTTTTCAATATATGTATCTGTAATTTAAATGTAAAATTTAGTATAAAGAAGCAATTTTCATAATGTCATTGACTAAAAATTTTACAACTGAAATTAAGCAGTTAAAAGTTTTACGTTTTATAAAAATATTTTGTGCTAGTTTTCGAATATGTCATATTATTTTATATCATACAGGATTATCTTATTTAAGTCTTTAATTTAAAAGAATCATCGTATACAATATTTCACAATTTTCTAATGAAACAAAAATCTCTTGTTCGAGTTTATGTACACCGTGTCGTATTCAACTCGTTTCCTAAAATTCAATTTTGGGAATTTGTTTCCTCTCGTTGAATGCGGTTCGGAATACTGATGCGGGAGACTCGGTAAAGGTCCTCAGTACACTTTATTCTGAGTTACAAGTATACAGCTACTCAATGGTAAACTTAAATCTGTGGCATTTGTAACGTCCTTTTTATGTACCGAATTTCTTATTTATTGACATTATTATTATTGTTTTCATGACATTAAAGTGATTATCATCAGATTAATCAAAATATAATCTATGTTTATTATACAATATTATAATATAGAAAAGTTTTCATTGTTTTTCTTTGGGAGGACCAGACGTAATCGAAAAACTGTTTTTGATTATCACAGAGATATTGATCAGGAATAGTATATCAAGCATTACTATACTATACGAGTGAAACAAAAGGATAAAAGTGAAAAAAAAATGCCACTAAGATAAGTTAGTGTGAATGAGTTATAAATAATCTTCTCGAAGTGACTTCTGAAGATTCTGAAAATTGCAATCATTTTATATTACTTATTAAGATAATTAAAATGTATCACTGAAAATTTAAATTAGAATTGTGTATATTAAACGCGAAGGATAATTCCTGCGAATTGCTTTGTCGCGTTGATGAATTAATAGCCTAATTAATTAGCGGCTTATAACTGGGTTTAGGGCTAATGACAAGTAATTTGCAGTACATTATAGTACGTCGTAATATTATGGAGTTATCCTTAGCTTTGGGTAATGAATGGTCAGTGCAAGCCATCTGAGACCAGTATATTACGCAGCTAAATTAATACCAACGTATTAACAGCGATTCACAAATGGGGCATAACTTGTTACATCATCATACATCAGCGTGATATATAAACAAACGGTTTACTGAGGAATGCTTGGGATAAGTACTACCGAGAATTCCTATATCGTATATATATTCTGCTACTTACGAGCAATGAATTTCTATTATTGAGCTTTTAGCAAGAAATAGCGAATATTTTAAGAAACTTCTTGTATTGTTCTAGTTGATTTATTTATTTAATCATTATTGCTATATTAAGATTTAGTATCAACAATGTGCATATCAATTTGATAGCATTATTTTTCAATCTCGTTAAGGAAAGCAAAGTATTTGTTTTCTTTATATACCGCTGCAGGAAGAGGGCAAAGTTACTGCAAACAGGAATTCGCATCATTAACGCTGGCAAACATATTATGTTGTTTATAAAAGTTTACCAGTAAGATTGGGTTGGCGAGGTTGATTCTTAGTGGCTCCCTTTTGGGTCGCAATATTGAGTGTCGATTACTAAAACACTGCTCATATATTACCTTCAGTCCTGTACTGTTCTTTTTTCTTTGAAAAGACAAAATTCAGACGATATGAAAATGTGTTTCAATACTTAGCTTCTTACAGAAATATAACTTACTAGCTGATCCGCGCGGCTTCGTTCCCATAGCATAATGTTTAATATATATAGTCTATAAAATATAGCCTATGTTACTCGTGGATAACGTAGCTTTCGAATGGCGAAATAATTTTTAAAATTGTAATATTAGTGTAGAATAAAACGAGGTATAATGAAATCATAATAACATATTACATATCATAAATTTATTTATTGTTCGATACAAATTGTCTAAATAATATATTAAATTGTTCCCTATTTCCTTGGAATTAAAAAAAAATGTCAATTGTTCCAAAAAGTTCATCAATGTTTAATAAACTTTACAAGTTTTATTCCGCATGGGAAAAGCGTGGGCAAAATTACACCACGATAATTCCCGTAACTTTAACAATAGTTAAGTTTAGCCTGAAAACCAAAGAAAAAGAGGTTTCACTTACGTGGGTGGAACCCTGAGTATATTCAAAGTTTGCGAAGTAAATGTTAGTACACGAAAAAAACAAATATTATATTTAGATGGATATAAACATGTAGGATTTTCCTTTGAAGATTTTTTAGGATGTATTCACCGCTTGGAGCGTCAATAAGTTTGTCTTTATAAAAGTTCTAAAACTGTGTACTTTTCTGGACGTCAATGGACTTTTTCGTTCTCGGAAAGTCCTGGACTTGTTCCGGTTGTCTTCTTTGAATTTTTCCTGAGGAGGACGGAGTTATTAGTCTCTTTGTTCAGTGTGACGTGAAAGCACAACTTTTAGAGCACCCACAGTTGTGGATTGAAACAGAAACAAAAAGGTACCTATTTATTGCTCTATTTATGAATAACAAGGGGTATACAAAAAACTTAGTGTAAAAATTGTATCAGATTAATAATGATGCGAGCTTTTCCGCGCGGATTCGCTCCCGCAGCACGTTACACAGCCTTCCTCCATTACTGGTCTATCTAACACAAAAATATATTTTCAAATCAGACCAGCAATTCTTGACCGCATTGAATCAAACAAATAAACTCTAACGCTTTATATGATTAACGCAATTATTATTAAAACTCTAAAAATTAAGAATACAAACATCATATAACACATACATAAACAGCATATTATATAATAGTGTTCCAAGTAAGTTCTTTGTATAACAATCTCTTGAGCGTAATTGATAGCTTTTAACAAGGAGCGTAGAATGAAAGCTAAGAGAACGCGCGCTGCATTCTGTTACAATATGTGTATTAGACCTCATTTAGGAATTGTGGAAAATAGAAATACGTATATTGTAGGAAACATTAAAAAACGGCTAAATATTATAAGCCCTTATAGATGTTTCACATTATTTGTTTAATTGTTTAAAATTTGCTTTACGTTCTGAACCCATTCAACATAAAAGGCAACATAATTGTGTTTGAAATATTACTAAAAACAATTAAAATGAAGATAAAATGTACACAAAAATATAAAATATCTGCATTCACATCTTTCTCCTGTTCTTATAATATAAACTATTTCTAGAACGAGACCTTCCGACATTTTATGATGTGTTTCTTTACACATGGAGGAGAAAATTGTTCAGTTGTAGTCATATGTGAGAGATTCTCTCTTACCATTATAATCTAACATAAATTGCGCTGCAAGGTAGGTCAGAGAAATTTCCATAAATACACAAAATGCATACTTGGAATACCTCCATAAATACAGTCGGCTAGCCGTCTGCTAAGTTTGCCTTTGAAAAAGTTGAGCCACGCACCTGCCTCATCAATGGAGCTCTCGCCGAATCTTTGAACGACAAACTATTTAAACCAGAGCTATTGTCGACAACAGAAATGAAAGTGGCAAACTTTACTCCTTTGTGCAGATTGAGTTGTATCGCCTTAAATTACCATTAAGCGGCTTTAAAAGTTACTTCTTTGAGGTGAAATTTTGATGCTTCATAATTTTGGGTTATGGTTTAAATTTTTTATTTTTTATTTTCAAAATATTAGCCACGTACTAGTGTCATCAAAACAGCTCTCTAGAAAAAAAATAACTTGCGGTTATTGTTTTAGGTGCTAATACTTTGTATACAAAATTTAAATAACGCATGAGAATAATTTAATTTCATTTAAAATTATATCAATGTTTAAATCTGTAAGGCCAAGAAAATGTTTTTAAAATGTCACAGTTTTATAATTTTTATTTTATCTGCTGCTGTACCGCAACTTTTGTACTTTAGTTGTTTAATAACAATGATTATTAAAAACTAATTAAATAAACTTAAAATCAAAAGGTGTATACGTAATTACGTGATTACCAGTAGCACAACTTTGTATCCCTTGAAGGCAGCATTTCGCCTGTATATCACTGTGATATTGTAAGCCAATAGAACTGTTAATAAACCTCATGTGCTGTGAGGTCTTAAGGGATTCCAACTAGATTTGTATCTGGTAATAGGTTGCCGTATTACTGGCTATTAACGCGGCGAGGATTACGTGTGCGAAACGAGTGGGTAACAATTACAGATCACCTTTCAAACTATTTGTTGGTAGGTAATGAAACAGCGATGATGAAAATTGTTTTCAGTTTGCTGTTGAAGTATAATAATCGATTGTGTATTTTCGAAGGAATAAGCTTGTAATAATTTCCAAAGGATATCGGGATATCGGAACGACTTACGACTACTTCTTACTTTGCGCTTTGTTGATAGTTTATTATTTTATGTAGGAAGGGTAAATGCATAACAAAAATAGGTGGATATTCTATCGATAAAAATGATTGCATGCGGCTATTTAAGGCTAAATCTGTAGATTTCAATGCAAAATGATAAAGTATAATATAATAGAACGCAAACAGATAGGGGAACTTTTTGTTTGCTATGTAGCACATCCTCATAGAAGCACCGATAAATAGTCATATTCCAATGATGATTCTTTAGAAACAATGTTTACTGTTTACCGTGTTTTAAAATAATATCCGTATTGTATAAAAGCGTAATTTCGCTCGTATAAAACTCAAGTTTAAGCCGCGTTAAATTCAAGAGTTCATTTCCAGAATAAAGTACACGTTAACGAAAAATAAGCAAGAAAAGGTTGTGAATTACACTTAGCCGGCGGCACATTAAAAGAACGAGGCTGGGTCGGAATGTTGCTAAATCTCCCAAGACGTGCTATAGGAAATGTTCTCTTTATCTTACACCATCCTGTTTCCGAAGGCGCACCTTCCGCTCCCCATTCCGCTCGCCTGCTTTACACCGGAACCGGCGGGGATTTATTCAGAATAACATTGCTTATTTTTGGGAGGATTATAGAAATTGCTTCGGTGTGACGTGGGTTCGTAATTTTACAACAGTTATATTACAGATGCTTCGTAACTTTCTGCCTTGTGTTATTTCGTTTACATGGTATCTAAGCTCGTGTTCTGAGTGGGAGACGAGCATCGCTTTTCAATAAATCGGACCTATCTCGCACAAGAGCAGTTACGCCCACATACAAGATTAAAATTGGTATTTCAATTGTTATTGTGATTCTACTAAAGATAGAGGATGCCTCATATTTCTTTACTTATTTTTATTTTACTGTTGTCAATACTTTGCTTATCGTCTACCTTAAAACTAGCCGAACAGCGCTCTTAAACGCATCATTATAAAAATCCATTCAATCATACTACTGACGTTATTGTTTACCAATAATCTGAACAGTTTGTAAACCATATATAAATGATAACAATACGAATTGAAACAATAGCAATATCATAATTTTGTCTAAAATAAAAGAATACGATAGAATTGAATGGGAATAAAAATGTCACCACGTCCCGTCCATAAATAACAACGATGACTGAATTGATTGAGACAAGTACAACGGTCGTCGGAGAATGCAAGTGTATTGTTTAGTCCTCGTACAGATGGGCCGGGGATTATCATCAATCACCGACTGCAATTGCGCAAGGCCTTTCAGAATGCACACCATGCTATTTGTGTGCACCGGTCAGGATTAGGCAGTATTAGTTGAATCGAATTCCCTGCTAAGCGCTCTGCGGCACTATGTGTTACTCTGAAATGTGCCCCGGGCTTCTGAACGCCCCGAATAACCCACTGGACAAATTAATTACTTAATCATTGAAATGTGTCGAAATCGCAACTTTATTTCAATTTAACTTAACCAATTCCAGCTTCCTCTTAAAATCTGGTTAGCGAAGACTCGGTGAAGCTAGTTACAGATAATTTAACTTATTTTCATCGATTTCTTCAAGCCTGGAGCGGTGTAACATAAAAAAATATTTTATGAGGTATTTTTAAATTTAAGTCCATTTATTGCAAGAAAAAATTGATTATTATTCTGATTACTTTACGTCTTTAAAGTTTATTCGAGCATCAACAGTTTTAAGATTTCAGGACAATGTTTAGAGTTAATTCGCTCGCGGTTTATTTTTTTTTTTAATTGTTAAAAAACTATCATTTAAATGTGTTTTGCTGCTTTTATGTTATAGACAGATACATCCTACCTGACAAATAGCATAATGGGATTTATTAGAATTTGCTTTTTCTATACTAATACTATAAAGAGAAAAAGATTTGATTATTTGTTTGTTTGAATTGAATAGGCTCCGGAACTACTGAACCGATTTGGATGAAATTTTCTACAGAGATTCTTTGAAACCCGAGAAGGTACATAATACGACAGTATTTATCGAAAATCATACGGGAACGGGAGATATACGCGGTCATACCGGAGCTCAACTTACATAAAATATTTAATTAAACTCCAGAATATGAAATATGAAATCACCAAATCCGTTCCAAATTGCAACTCGTCAATCCTGTACTCGTGTCCCCTGACAATACATTCCCGTATTTCATATCGGAAGATAGTCGGAGCCTGAATAAATACACACAATCGGTTATGTAAACATAGTAATCACAAATTTATTGAAAAAAGGCACGCAACGGAAATTGAATTTGTAGCCGAAGGTCGGGCTTATAGGAAGCTCTTTTTGGTATCAAGAATAAGTATTAATAAGTTGTAATAGAATAACAGTTTACATAGATAGATGTAGTGTGGATATACATATATAGTGAAGTCAATTGCAATATAAAATTAATAGATATCTGAATTGAACAAAAGTTATTATAAACATCGGATGACAAATAGTAGAGAAGAGCTCGGTATATCGTATACCTATACATGTTTTGCTTATCCGCTTGTATAAGCAAAACATGTATATATATTTTTTTTAACTTAACATCTAATTTACTCATATTTAAGCAAATAAATATCATTTCATTTCATTTCATTTCGGGTATTTATGAAAAAGGTGAAAAATATACATTTTATGTGGTGAACATCGGATTGCTTTGGTAAATTGGCTACAAAGTATACTCCAAAGTATAGTATATAGTATATATACGGCCCTGTACTAATTTAAAACATTTTATTAAAATTAATTATTTTGATTATTTTAATTATTTTGGATACGAAAGATTAATAGTAGGTATATTTTGTTATAATGATGACAAATTAGATAATATTTAAGTATTTAACTCATGTACAGTGTATACCTCTGATTATTATTCATCTGGCCTTGGTTGATTGATCGAAAGACGCGAAATATTTTTTTAAGGCAATATGTAATCTAGAGCCTATATAATTAAATCAAGATAATTTTATTGATAAAATTTCAATATTAAAATTCTTCAGCCTCTAAAATTAAACACTCAAAATAATATGTAAATTGAAAATAGATTATAATATCAATGACACTTCAAAGCGGACTTAGGATTGAAACTATCTAATCAATAGATTAAGCGATCTGCCACACGACACACACGTGCAATTTAACCTTTAATTCAAAACTGAGTATATCAATTTATTGAGGCACGTCAAAGCGATATCGACATGTATTAGATAATGTAGAAATAATGCAAAATAATAGACCAGACGTATGAACTAGATAAAAGCTTTGGTAAACATGCTCGAATAGCACTTATTATGTATCTATGTAGTAATTATATTCCTTATAGTGACTCCTTTCGGTCTAGTGATGCTACTGCAAAAAGAGAAATACCATGTGCACCATCTGCGACGACCCGATTGGCGCAGTGGATACAACAAAGGCTTGGGTTGGAGGAGGGTGTGGGTTCGATTAATACGAGTAGAAAATTATGATGTGATGCACATATTATCTGTGTGGTTAGCCCAGAGTCGTGAAGTTGACGGTGCTAGTACATCTCCATGCTCATCTCTATCCGGTCGTGTTGATTTGCCGTCACGCACATACTTGTGTGCTATAATATTTCCTCTGTACCTGGCTAGTTTTTGTTGAGATTGGCCACCTTAACCGATAACGGTCGGGGAAGCTATAAAATAATAATGTATTGAAAATATTTTAACAGATATGAGCGTTATCGATATTTGGGTTATGCACACTATGAGAAGTTATATGAAGAATATAAATTATCGGTACTATGGATGTACATTGCCCTACCGATGTATAATGAATAGTAACACTTGATTAATAAGCGTAAGCTGTAATTGTTCCTAGATTTTTCATAAAAAATTATTGATTTTTAATAAAACTAAATTGTATGCAAAGGAGCTATTTTCACTCAATTATCCGACAAATATATATGTAAATATTGTATTTATTTTTATTATAACTATAGAAAAACACGGAAATCAATTAAAGTTGCTTTTATATGACAATTCCTGTTTACAAAAACATCTTGTAATCTCTGCTAATAATTGTGATAATTATTATTTCATATTCCACAAGCCGGTACCAAAGTTCTGCTGAATCAAAATAATGTCGTTGTAAACATTATCGAGACCTAATTAGACGCCGCACTTGCATTTTATCAACTTTGATAACATTTAGACATTGATATAATATAATTTCGACACGCGTTCATGTGAGAATGAATCTATGAAGAAGCTAAATACAAATTCTTGTTGTTCACTTAAAAGATGGGGTCTAGTAGGCATCTGGTCGAAGGAAATAGGGTTAAAGGATTTTTAAATATATAAATTAATTTTATTTTTCATATTTTAATCATTGTAAGTAGTAGAAGTTAGTAATAATAGCCTGCAGTATTAGCTGTCTATAATAAAGAAACAGAATATAAAATGGAGAAAAAAGGTTAATATAGAAAAATACTTGGGTACAATTCGATACTGAAAGCTAACTATGCATGTTCTTCTATATTTTATTTCATTGAATTATACATTAACTACAAAAATTTCCAAAAAATTAAGTTATCAATTCAAAGTTTAGATATATTTGCTGAAATTAAAACCTTTCTAAGTTGGGAGTTAAAATCAACCTTGGATCGCCAATAATATATTTTTCTGTGTTAAGTTTAACAAATTTCTTTTAAGTTGTGAGATTTTAACGTTTAATATATTTAATGTACAAAATTTTCATTCCTCCAGTTTTCTTATTTGTATATAGACGGAACAATCCTGTTATACAGACTAAATTATTATCATCAAACGCGAGCAAGTGGCGACATATGATAAGTAATTAATTTAGAGAAAACAGTTGCATATAATATAGCAATTTATATTCCGTTGCACACACTGGCTTTGTTGGCTTGAGTTTTGTTTTACGTTCCCTCAGCGAACGGGAATATTACGCTCTAAGCGAATTTACCAAATTATTCCACACTCCACCAAATAAACGGACTCTATCCACTTTTATTTACAGGTTATGTGCAAAGTTATAATTGAAACTTTGGAAACTTTATGAGTAATACGAACGTTTCCTCCAGATACCTACTTTCTTTGATCTATGGAAATTTCCGGCTTTATAATAATTAAACCCAAGCAAGATATTGTGTCTAACTTCATTTTATAGAAACTTTACAATTTTAACTAATTATTTTACAAAGTATTTATTGCTTTGAGTTTATATATTTAAAACGTTTAATATCATGTAAATGTAAGCCCAATTGTCTAAACTTTATCTAAATAGCGTTCATTAACGAAGGTCATCTTGTAGTAAACTACAGTTTATATAAATATAAAACATAGTTATTATTTCTGATGTTTTTATTGCATCATTAAGACGATATGTAAGCTGATAAACCTACGAAAAAAATGTTCTGTACACAGAGTAAACAAAATTGCCAGTAGGTATAATCTGTTAGACTTGGTGGAAATATATACGAAAGCACCCTACAGATTTACGCCGTGCTCGTTGCACGGCGGCAATGAATTTATTTAGCACAGGCTAAATTAAACACAAATAAATCTGAGCCGCCTAGTATAATTTCCATATAATGTTTCAGTGGTTGTTTATGAAATTAACGGTATGTAAATCGAGTGCTATTCAATTATCTATACTCATATTGTAAAGAGGAAACATTTGCGATTTTGTATACATGTTTGTTATGTATCACGCAAACACTACATCATTGATTTTCAAAATTCTTTCACCAATAGAGAGCTGAATTTTCTACGGGACAGATGCCCTAAGAAGCCTAAAGAAACAGCAAGTAGGAAAAAAATAATAATAATAAATATTCAGGTACTCGATAATATCAATAACTACATAAATTATGTTTTAATTTGTAATTATTGTAAACTTTAACATTTAAACAAAAATGTTTTTTTTGGCTTTAATTAAAATTGATACTCTATTTCGTCGTGAGTAATTCATGAAAATTTATGCGAAGATAATTCGGTCTCTAGTTCTAAGAAGTAACAATTAACAGAATATTACCTCATTTAGAAATAGTGAGAATAGCTTATGAAATTAAAATGATCCATTGTTATATTGCAAAATGGATAATATTAATTAGATTTCTTATTTAGAATTCAAATAATTTTCTTCACGATATATTTTTTGTTTAAGTTTTGAGAGATATTACAATGTTCAACTTAATGAATTCCTCTGGAATACTACAAATTATAAGCAAATGTGTCGAAACATCTGAAACGAATATCGACATATCACCTAAAAGAGATGTACAGAAATTGGATTTCGAGACTTGTAGCCGAAATTGGAACAACAAAGCATTGCAAAGCAACTCGTATACATTTTTTCTTTATACTTTTTGTTTAATGATCATTTGTGCCTTTAGAAATAAATCAAAACTAGGTACAAATATCGTAAACATATAAAATATATTGAAAAACTACGTATCAAGGGAATAAAATTTTCTTTTTAAACGGAATTTCATTCGCTAAAAGTTATAGCTAATAGAGTGAAATCTGTCCAAAGATAACACAAAAATTCTGCTGATGTAATAGCTAATCAAGATTTAAAGGGTGCCATCAGTGTCCATCTTTGTTAGTTCCGCTCTCGGACTAATTGCAGGTCGTTATCAAAATCTGACATCGTTTGTTACACGACTTCTATTTCAAGTCCTTGAACGAACATAATGCTTTGCATTATCCTATAAGCGTGTGTTATGATGTCACATGAATATTTATGATATTATTTCAAAATTCATTTTTAGTTTGCGGCGAAACAAAAAATGTGACCAATTAAATTCAATAACTAACGTAAATATTTTGAAATTTGTACTATGTATTGAGTCGATATAAGTTGTTATCTATTAATTTAGCTAACGATAACCTTTTGATGTAGTAACCATTATCTTATCTGCTACGTAGGGGAGTGACGTTACGGATTTGAGATGTGCGGTAACAACGCCCATGTTTGGGCTTCTAACGTTTGTACGTGCTTTATTTTCTGTTGTATGTTCATAAATATTAGAAAATGTTTTGCCATTTATCTTATGTTTATGGTAAAACGTTTTCATCCGTATGCAGGTGGGCGCTGTGCCGGCGACGGTCAGGGCGTGCGACTCTCCGACGTATGTTACTGAATTAAACATGAGATTTTGGAAGTGATCGGTTGGTTAAACTTTTGTAAACTGTATCACACTGGCTTCTTGTATAAAGTTGTAATTTACTAAAGTTTGACGAAGTCGACGCTGTTTGTTTTAAGCAAGTTTGCAGAATAGGGCGGCCCATAACATGAAAATTGAATTTGGCACTTTAATATTATACTTAAAAGTATATTTACCCTTGAGCGTAAAATACTGTAAATGTTTTTATGTATTAGTATAATGATAATACGTGAATAATCTCGTATTATTATGTTGTTTATACGATAATAGCTGCCCGCCCAGATAACGTTATTTAAATAATATATCCTACACTATTGTTCACTTCAAACACTGTGACATATGTATTTATATTAATAGACATAACGATTAACGATTAAATACAAACAAAATTTAACAAAATATTTTTTTAATTGCACTAAAATAACGTACATTTTTTATTGTAATTAAATTATACCTCTTATTATTCCTGTTATATCTTCCTTCCAACTTACATCAGTCTCAATGTCATAAATGCTTACTGGTGTAAATAACTTTGTACACGTATACATTTGAAACATCACAGCCAACGTCTCCTCTATTGTAGAACTTAATAGGTTTCACAAATATGCATTCATATGCTTCACAATTATGCTAGTCTTGTTTAATTTGGCTGGTAATTATCACAGATAGTGTTAGTCATTTGTACGCGCTTTACGTCATCTGCGTTTCCTCGGGCTCAATTTTCTTGTTCTTTTTATCTTGGTAGTACTGATGTAACATGTCCGGTATCCACATAGCTAAAAATAGTACGAGTATGGCGTTTTGTGCCGTTATGCATATGATGTAGCTGCCCGTGTAGTCTCTTATCCAGCCGAGGAAATACCCCATCGGGGGCACGAAAATGCCCATACTTAACATGCCCAGACCTACAGCTGAGGCTACCTGATCCATTCTGCACACCTCGGAAATGGCAATATTTCTAGAAACAATTACCATACTTCTTCCAAAGCCATATAACGCAGATAAAGAGATTAAGAAGAGCATATCCGTTTGATATGCTAAAACTGTAAAAGAAATCAAACATTAAGAGCTTGTCAAGGCAAAGGACACCTAGATTAGATTAATCGCTTATCACGTTATCATGAAGACATTTTTAGTAAATATGGAACATTTCAGTTGATAAAACTGCGTAATACGAAAACATTGACTCAAATATATTTGTAATCTATTTGGCACTTCAGAATATTGTCTTACGTGTAACTTAAAGGTCATCTCAAAATGTTTCTAAAGATATGGCTGATTATTATTAAAACGTATTAATTTACACTTACTTTGTCTGACTACGATTAACCAAACACTGGTCAATATCAACGTCATTCTGGCGGAAACATTGTACTTGGCTTGCGCCTGCGGTAAGGAAAGTCTTCCGATAATATCTGCAAACGCCACGGCTGACATGCAATTGGCAGTTTCTTGTTTATTCATGCCTGCAACTTTCTACAACAAAAGGCGAAATTTATACTGAACGTGGCGTTACAATGGCGACATTAATATAATGAAAGTTTAAAATGGCACGTAAATTGAGAAAAATATTTTTCAAACAAACTAAATAGTATAAGGAGATATTAAAATTAAAATGTAATTATCGTTATAACAATTGATTTGCTTTTGCGTTAGACAAAAAAAAATAAATCGTCAGGACCGATTTATATGGAAGTTGACAGATACTTTAAATTTTATGTGAAACATAACCTTACCTGAAGGAATAGTGGATACAACATGCTGAAGTTTTGAATGGAAATAAAAGTTAAAGCTGTCCCAATAATGATATTTATAAAACGTGGGCTCGATAACAGTGAAATATCAAGTAAATCGTATATTTTCTTAAAAATACCCCCCTTTTTCTTTGGTTCTATACTGTGTCCTGTAAAATTATTAACAACAATAATAAGTCATACATAAAAGTAATATACAAAACACTTAATTTAGCACCACATTAAAATGATACAAATTATAAACTGTTTTATATAGGTGGAAGTCTATAGAGGCGGCCTAATTGCTGCAAGCGATCTCTGCCAGGCAACCTTTGGTGTTTTATTGTAAGCAAATTTATGAAGGTAATTTGAGGATATATAGAATATTACATACCATTCATGTGCCCATTTGACTTCTCATCTTTCTGTGTTTGTAAATCTGTACGACTTTGAGATATTTTCTGATCTTTTTCTTTGCCGTTTTCATTGACAACCGCGACGTCACTACCACCATTGATGTCTAATAAGCCCATCTTTTCATCTATTATTACCTCCTCTTCCACTTTTTTCATATGCCATTCTACTGGTTGTATCAACATTGTGCCACAAATCTGAAAGCGTATATGTATTAGAAAATTATATATTATCAATTTACTGCAAATCTTCGTTGAGGTTGTGTACTAACAATTGAATTTGTAGAATATAATATTCTGCTTTTATTTGGAACAAACAACAACAAAACATTACGTATACCGTAGAAAATATACTGTTAAATTATTATTTTATATATGTGTAACTTATATAAAACTACAATTTAATCATAAACTTATGTAGAAATACAGTTTTATACGAGTGTAGTAATTACGCATTACCCCATGTAAACTAAGAGCGGAGAGAAGTAGGCACGTCCCTCTGAACCCATAATTATCCAGGAGATATCGCACCACATGCGGCATCAGTGTCTGTCCGATCCCGGTGCCCGCCATGGCTATCCCCACTGCAATACTCTTTTTCAATTTGAAGTAACTATTGATCGATACAAATGCAGCGTTTTGTATAAAACCTAAACCTAAACCTGTAACAGAAGTGATTTTATCTATAAATAATTATTAAAAGAGTTTTTAAATACAATACAATATACTTTTTTTAAGCACCACAATTATAAAACATAGGACATTTGAGGTATAGGATATTATTGAAGTATGGGCTATAAAGGCGGCCTTATCGCTAAAGAGCGATCTCTTCCACCTTTCGTTCCGAATTAAAGCAAAATAATTGTGTGTAAGTAAAAACTTATCATAAAAAAGTATATTTTCAAAAAATACGTGTATATATCTCACCTAAAAGTACGCCATAAGTTAAAATCAAATGCACTATATTCGTTGAAAATCCGCTAAAGAATATTCCTGTTGTGCAGAACACCGCCCCCGTGACGCATACAAATCGTGCCGATGTTAGCTTTACTAGTACACCAGCGATGGGACCACCAAAATTGGACACAAAGAGCATTACACTGAGCACTATGGCGGCCCCCTGGGTCTTATGTCCCATAGCTTCCAACGCGTCTCCATATAGTAAGCTGAAGAGGGACAACATAGACTGATTGAAAATCTAAAATAAAAGTTGACGGGCATTAAGAATGTTAATTTTTTCGTCTTAATTCTACCAATTTTGTTATTAATATGAATAGATCTGCCTCGTTTTGTACGAGGTTAACAGGACTGCACTTATTTCATTACTTTCTAGTTAAATATAAATATATTTATAATTTTTAAAATGTACGAAAACTATTAATAAAGAATGTTAAATCAGAAACGTGCGTCAGTTTTATTTGACATGCATATTTTACAAATTAAATAATTGACAAAATTATTATTAGACTCCTTCATAAACATTTTTAATGTGTATCTTTGTTGAAATTATTTATAATTAAAATATCATATTCTTATTAAGCGACTAGTATAAGTCCCGCCTTCATATAAAGATAACTAGAACATAATAACGGAACTAGTATATTTATAAGTATCAAATCAATAAGATAATTTTAAATTTTAATACGAAAACATCGTGAGGTCAGTATATTATCTGATAATATGTATCCAATGTAATATAACTATAATTGTAATAATATTATACGATATACGAATAGGTCGTCCTTCACAGACAATTTTAATCAAATGCCAGTTATATCTAATACGCAAATTTGTACTACTTATATAACGAATAACTTCTAGATTCATAACTATGTATGCTAATACTAAAGTTCATTTTAAGTAACTAATTATAAACTATTAATATAACTATTTATAAGTAACTAATGTAACTATTTATAAGTAACCAAAGCCTGTGGGAATGAATAAACTATTTTTTTTATTAAATTTTATTTTTTTATTATTATAATTTTAGTATGAAAATATGTTTAAAAACAAGATTTTCTTATAATTAAGTAACAAAAAAGAAAAATAAATATAATCTAATTTTAATTATTTGTTCTACTTTAGATTTTTTAATGACATTGAAATTGGTTTGATTGCTTGTAAACTCTGCGTAAAAAGATACACAGGAAATACAAAATAATGATGTTGCAATGTTATATTTAATCAAATATGTTTAATGAACAATAATGAAACCAATTGAGAAAAAAGTTACGAATTGTATTTTTGTGTTACTTACATTAGAAAGGCCAGTTCCTATTAATACCATCCATCCCCATCCTCCATCAGGGGGCACCAATTTTATCCTTTTCTCCGTCCTCGGAAACGCTAATGAATTTTTCTTCGACATTTTCCTTTTTTTTGTTTATATGTCATTAAAATGTTTCATGTAGGTATCGCCTAAAAGTATCAAAGTTTTAACCTTTACACAAATAGAAACGGAATTACAGTATATGGGTATATTTTGTTGATAAGGTACAATGTTAATTAAACACAAGACGATTATTCAGAGTGAATTTTGGAAGTGGGCTTACAGGGCCAAATCATAAAGAATATTGAAAAAATCAGAATTGATTTACCGAGACAGGAATCAAACCCGTTGATTTTGCTAGATAAGAGAGTGCTACTAATTAGAATAACATTTTACACCGAGGTGTAGTGTGAATGAATCTGTGCTGGAGCTGCTTGCATAACAGGAGAATTAATGATTCAAGAACTTTAAGTATGTTTATAATATTATGTTGGTTTCTTTAGAGAGAAATAGGATGTTAATGATACGACGACCCGAATGGTGCAGTGGATATGGGAAAAGTTTGGTTGAAAAATTTCATGTGATGAACACTGCAATTTTCTGGCATATATAGGCCAATTTGGAAATTTTTTTTGCATTCGAAAGTATAGTGTCAGTGTGAATAATGTTCCATAGAAATTTGTTTCGCTGTCTTTATCTATTTTCAATTTAACAAGATCTTGAAACGACTTTGTATAGATTTCAACAAAAATAAAATTAAAGTTATTTTATACATTTTAGAGTGAGGAAGGCGGTTCTAGTTTTTTGCAAAAAGTTATTATTCATTAATTTAGATAGTTGGAATAGTAATTTAATCCGTTTTATTTATAGAAGTGACATTGGCAAATTAATTAGCTTTTTGGTGACTACAAACAAAATGTAGACACATTTTTTTTTTATTCAATTGATATTGGTATCACATGAAAAGGAATACTTTTTGGTATACTTTATAAACAATCATGAAAAAGTATAAATTTGAGATTTCAAGGTGTAAGATGCCATAGCTTATGAATTCGGTTTAATGTCTATAGGCATAATTTTATCATGTTTTTTTTCATATTTTTGCAGTATCTATAATTGTCAGTTATAATTTTAGTCACATCGAAGTAGATTTATGGTATTTTTTAAATAATATTTATAAAGTTTCATCGTCATCCTACTACGGGAGTGTACTGAAAACATTAACAGAAAAACCGCGATAAATTACTATGCTATTAGTCATATACAGGGTGTCCCGTAATGAGTGAAGCATCTCTTGGGGGATGATAGCTGAGCTAATAATCTATCAAAAAAACCCAATATAGGTCATACGAAAATGTCACTGTTTTTGAGATATTGAGGATTTTGTAGTTTTTTCCAAAATGTTGACCTCGCCCAATGTTTTATATTACTGTGGCCTTAATTCTTATTTGTTTTTCATAATTTTTTTACTAAGTTTTCTTGATGAGTTGTTTTCTTGGATACATGCATTAGATATTAATAGAAATATCAGAGAATGGAAGAAAAAAAATATTTATTTCAAATTTAGTATAGAGTAAAATTTTGAGGTCAGATTTGATAACCTGTGGTTTAAAAAAAATATACTACACTGAGACGGTCAGTGAACTTAAAAACTTCTGTATTTAATACCGATTTCAAAATGGTATAAAACTTATGGTTTTTCCCTATAGCAAAAAAAATATTGCAATTTGAAATCAATTTGGGACCTATTTTAATGATACGTCCAGGATGATACTTAGTATGAAATGTTATTTTTTTCCATGAAAAATAAAATTAAATGTTATTTTCGGTCAATATTAATAAAAATACATAATCTGTGTAGTCAAATATTCTATATAAATGCATAAATTTTCAAAAATTTTAAATAGAACCGTATTTGTACTATACCGTTGTAAACCTTTGATTTTACATGATGTGCCACATTCTACCATGAAAATAGCTGGAAATTTTAATTCAGCTCCCACTACACCTATCATCAGTTCGATAGACCAATAATTATGGACCCGGAAATCTCACGCGAGGTTGGTTAGTCTCTGAAAAGTTTGGCCACCATAGCTAAAATTTATCACAAAAGTAATTGTTTTACTTTTAGATTTATTTTAAATTAATAAAATAACACTTTCATAGATAAGTATAAGAGAATATTGGAGAAATGTGAGGATATTGTAATGGCATACGATAAAATTGGACATTAAATTTCATGAAGGTTTATGTATTTATACACATTACATCACATTACAAATTATGAATTCCTATTAATATTGACCAATAATAACATTTAATCTTATTTTTCATGAAAAAAAATAACATTTCATAATAAGTATCATCCTCGACGTATCATTAAAATAGGTCCCAAATTGATTTCAAATTGCAATATTTTTTTTGCTATAGGGAAAAACCATAAGTTTTATACCATTTTGAAATCGGTATTAAATACAGAAGTTTTTAATTTCACTGACCGTCTCAGTGTAGTATATTTTTTTTAAACCACAGGCTATCAAATCTGACCTCAAAATTTTACTCTATACTAAATTTGAAATAAATATTTTTTTTCTTCCGTTCTCTGATATTTCTATTAATATCTAATGCATGTATCCAAGAAAACAACTCATCAAGAAAACTTAGTAAAAAAATTATGAAAAACAAATAAGAATTACGGCCACAGTAATATAAAACATTGGGCGAGGTCAACATTTTGGAAAAAACTACAAAATCCTCAATATCTCAAAAACAGTGACATTTTCGTATGACCTATATTGGGTTTGTTTGATAGATTATTAGCTCAGCTATCATCCCCCAAGAGATGCTTCACTCATTACGGGACACCCTGTATATGAATTAGTTATATGAATCACTATTAATATAATTGAAGATGCAATATATATGCCAGAGAAAATATAGCGTGAGTATGATATATGAGAGTTTGTAAACAAATCGGTGATCTGATGAAATGTTTATGCTTTAAGTGTAATGACATAGATTTTAAAGTATTCAGATAAAGAACATTGTTTAACTGATCTCTCATCTATACTAATAATATAAAGCTGGAGAGTTTGTTTGTTGGAACGCGCTCATCTCACGATCTACTAGTACGATTTGAAAAAATATATTAGTTTAGAATTATTGATATATAATATTATGCTACACAAGCGAAGCAGCGTGGAACATCTAGTTACGTATATGTTGGTAAACAGGAAATACTGTTTTTGTCGACCTAGGTCTTAAATAAAGATTTAAAAAAATAGTGTCATTATTTTTATTCTGGTTAAAAATCATAATAGCTCTTTTAATCAGTTAATAATATATTGTGAAAACATTTTTGTGACGAAAATCTCAGTAACATACACATCATATTAAAATTCATGATGAAATCACAGTTGTATCACTGAGTAATTCCACTATGACTCGATACTGAGTTATATTTCACAATATTTAAGATTTCAATTCTACGCATTGAATATTTCAATTATACATATTTTATAAATTATACATATTTAATAACGCCTTAATTGCAGAAAGAAATTGTACTGGAGAGGTCAAAAATTTAATAATTTCGATTCTCGGTGGTTGTTAGTGAAGGCTTTAAAATGTAACTTTGTTGATGTTTTAAATATCATTCATGTAATAACAATATTTTCTATAACGAAACAATATTATACATTAAATTTTTTTCTTTTTTAATTTTATAATATTTTTGCATGCTGTGTATAAGTGTTTGCTAAATTAGTGTAAAATTCCGTACTATTTTTGTAAATTGGGAAATTATAAATCATTTACAAAAATTATTTAAATATAACGTTAATTTACACGAAATTTCGATTTTAGATTCAATTGATTTTTGATTAATTTTATTTTAAGGTGCTTGTATTCATTCGTTGTTGTTGGTAATATGATAAATTTTAAATGCAAGATAGTTTTCTATCATATACATTTATTATACGTTTTTGTTCTTATTATCCCTTAAGTAGGGATTATTTGAAGACCCAAATTGGATCTTACGAACGGAAATGCGTTATTTAATATTATTGATATTGCTTGTGTATGGAATAAACTTTCTTTCTTTCAATAACAAATGTCAAGAGGTTTAGATATCAAGGAAGTAATGACGTAAACATTGTATTTAAAGTATGAAAACGGGATTACGTTTGCACGCCGTCTTTTGTTTCGTGGTATTGTGGTTAGTAGGTATATCAAGTCAGGAGTCGTAATCACGCGTGAAATAAATTATTATGATTGATTGTAATATTTTATACAAACATAAATTCGCTTTTAGATTTTTGTTTTTTTTTTATTTTATTTTAAATATGGATAACGCCTGCTTGAAATGCGCAAATAAAATCAAATCTTAAATAACTTATTTTCGATTCTATTATATTCTTGTGCTTTCCTCAGTCATAGGTAAATTCGAATTCGATAGGTGGGAACTAAATACCTTCCTTATTGGGTGTATAAAGAATAAAAGAAACAATGCCAATAACAATAATTTCATTGTCACGATGTTCATTCAAGCTTGAAACATGAAATTCGAAGAATCTATTACTTAAATGGTTTAAGGTTTAATGGTTGTGCAATGACGTATTGGTCAGACAAAAATATTTTTATTTATAAAACATACTTGAGTATTGCTCTAAGTATGTATTTGACCTTGTATCATGTGTCAGGATAGAAGTAAAAAGACAAATATTCTTATCACGTTATATTAGACCTTAGACCACGAGCTCCATTTTTATAAGCGGATAATAGTGATGTGACTTATAACTAGTGTTGTAGTAACATAACTAAACGTAGATAATATAAGTCGTAAAGACAGATTAATTTATAGGTCTCACAACAATGTGCAATAAGTACTGCTCATAAATGGAGTTTTATATAAAGACGCCATTGATCCTATATTACATCGTGAAGATACCCTTACAATAAACTTAACTCATTAAATTTAATTATTTATTAACTTAATTGCATTAAATGTTTTTTGGTCAGATAAGAATGAGAACTTGTTTAATAATTAGAAATAATAATAATTATTTTAACATTTCTTAAGAGATATATTAAATTTGATTTATTTAAGAAATACAATTGTTAAGTACATAACGATGTAATCTGATTAGTATTTATGGAATTTCTTAGTAGACATGGCACGGCAATAATATGAAGGATATTATTCCCCTTGCTATGCTGTCTAATAACATCTGCCTTTGCCTTTGAAAGAGAAAAATAATTTTAAAGTATCCTACTACTATTATAAAGGCGAAAGTTTGTAAGTATGGATGTATGGATGTTTGTTACTCTTTCACGCAAAAACTACTGAACTGATTGTGATGAAACTTGGTATACATATAGATAAGGGTTCAGAATAACATATAGGCTACTTTGCCGGAGTTGCCATTTAATCAGAAGTTACGCGGGTGAAACCGCGGGGTACAGCTAGTTTTAAAATATATCAGGCCTAAATTTTTTCCTACTTAGAATCCACTGATAAAATATTGTCAGTAGGTTTCTAATCGTGACCTCAAGTTACGTAATTGTAATCAGTAATCACAATTAAAATCTGAAACTGTTTACGAAAAATAATCGCGCTGGGATAATAATTGCTGTAATAACGCCTTAATTGCAGAAAGAAATTGTACTGGAGAGGTCAAAAATTTAATCATTTCGATTCTCGTTGGTTGTTAGTGAAGGCTAAAGAATGTAACTTTGTTGATGTTTTAAATATCATTCATGTAATAACAATATCCTACTACTATTATAAAGGCGAAAGTTTGTAAGTATGGATGTATGGATGTATGGATGTTTGTTACTCTTTCACGCAAAAACTACTGAACCGATTGTGATGAAACTTGGTATACATATAGATAAGGGTTCAGAATAACATATAGGCTACTTTTAATCCCGGAGTTGCCATTTAATCAGAAGTTACGCGGGTGAAACCGCGGGGTACAGCTAGTTTTCTATAATGAAATAATATTATACATTTAAATTTTCTCTTTTTTAATTTTATAATATTTTTGCATCCTGTGCTGTGTTTGCTAAATTAGTGTTAAATTCCGTACTATAATTGTAGATTGTGATTAGATGTAAAATGTATTCCAAAATAATTAACGAAATAAATAAAACAGTTGATGGTTTATTACTATTATAAACATTTTCTAACTTATAAAAATGACCATGTTTAAGTTCTTATAGCGATATAAAGCTGAATGGATTATTCATGAGGGCTTTAATAGGGCCAGATATATTAAAGTAATGAGTACGTCATCATACGCACTTTTTGTGAAATAAAAGTGATAAAATACTGTAAAACTACTGTACTAAATACAAATCAATTATTTACCTTAAAATTATGTCGTAAAATTTCGACACAATAAATACAAAAATTATGATGTTGTTTATATATAGAAATGGATATTTTAAATGAAATAAGCATATTTTAATTAATCATTTCCTTGACATATAAATTGCTATTACTTTTAGTTTTTTTGGTTAGCAACTCTATGCATTTCCTTATACTATCTTATTATGTCCAAACATTTAATATTATCAGATACCTTTTTATTAATGGATTGCGATAAATTTCATTTGAGATTATTGGCCTATGTATTATAAAAACATGATTGAAGGGAGATAAAAAGCAAAATAAATTTCCATTGCATTCCAAGGCTACAAAGAAGTTTATTGATTTCTTGGGATGATATATAACATGATTAAAAACTACAACCAAACATGACATAACATAAAAAGTATTTGCAATGCTGAATTATATATTTTAAAAATCATAATGAAAAAGACTAACCTTGCCGTGACTAAATGCAATTGACAATAAAATCCACAGTATCAGATCACGGAAACATTTTCATTCACACTACTTGTTATGACATACAACCGTCCGTCGTGAACACACGCGCGCCAGTGAGCCATTATCACCATCAGTATAATTATATTGACCATTGCAATGTTATCAATGCGTAAGCACATGTTGTTGAGAGATTTTTTGAACTATATTCGACAAAACATGTAACCGTTTGCGTTTGCACTCCTCAAAACAAACTTTACATGTGTCAAATTTTATAGTCCTTTTTCGCGTAATTGTAGTTAAAAGAGATTATAAACTTTTTACTTGACATAAGTAGTATAGTAGGTAATGAGGAGTCGAATAACTTATAGCATCACCATTTATAATTATCGCAAACGAATTGCTTGATTCGTGCGATTTTAACTCGTGACTGAGACGTGAGAAGGCGCTTCCATAAAGGCGCTTTTTGTTCACTTCTCTGTAAAATTTATTATTCTCTTTATTTCGTTTGACTAAATAACGTAGTGTTGCCGTTGATCAACTTCTGATTTTTGACTTAGAATAATCTTATTATATTATTTTAGACAGTAACTAATTATAAATAAATGATTTGGCAGTCAATCACTTCTAAATTCTTATGGTACCTAAACTCTGACAAAATTTCAAAATATGAAGTTATTACGAATTTATAGACGGTTGATAATTAATTATTATATCATAAAGGTTATTAACCGTTATATCTGACATGACTTTTAAATAAATCTACTTGAACTAATTGGCTTATATTATTATTGGAATACGAAGGTAATATTGTGAAGTTAAAAGGATTACCATGTTATGTGTTACAGATATTACTAGATCTGAGAATTCACTAGACTTATACACGTGCTTGATTATATTAAGCCCTATAAATTAATAAACCATAATACGAGATATTACCTATGTATTATGTAGAAAACTATTATAATGAATCTAAGTGAAACTACAAAAATCCAAGTACGCTTTAGACCATTTCTATGGTAGGGTTCCGTGGAAACATTTCGTGAGTTTGGTATACATTACGTGTATCAAGATTACAATAAACTTCTTAATATTTAAATTATACGTATATACCTACTTTATTACGTTTGAAATGAAAACTTATAGTACGCTCATTGTACCCGATTTCAAACAAAATACGAAACTTTTAAGATTAGCAACCAAGGCATATAACTCAGTTTAGTTTAATTTAATACTTTATAAGCTAATTACGTACTCAAGAGAACAGAGAATATTTTTTTATTTTCAATTTAAATTAAATACAAAAAGTGCTGGCGTTATGAGCCGGTATTTTTGACGTCATGATCAAAACCTGTGGAAGTTTTTTAAATGTAAATAGTTAATTAAATCACAAATCTGGCCATATTTATACCAGTAAGATGCAATGTTGTAAGTTAATAAGTTTTGAAGAATTATAACATTGTAATATGTTTTTTATCACAATTATATATGTGTTAATTTTAAAAAGTTTTTTCTTTGATTTTGCTTGGTGTGTCGCTTTTCTTATATTTTTTCATATTCGTCTTTGTTTGACCTAAATATTTAAATTAAATATATTTATTTATCAGTATAAACTATGAGAAATTCACGTAAAACACTTTTGCCTTCACAATTCTAGAAACACTACCCGGCTCAGAAATAGTCAATTACAAATATAAGTTTAATTGATTGATGTGAGCACTGTATGTTTCTTATGCGGCGTTTTAGTTCATTAATCATGTGTATCATCTTATAAGAATAGTTTAAAATTGATGTTTTGCACTGTTATTATGATACTTGAATTATTTACCTGAGTTGTTAAATATTAAACGAACGTGAATTTTAAAATATAATGATTATATTATATAAAAATATATTACTATTATTGTAAGTATGATATAGAGCAGTAACAACAAAATTTTAAGTCAAAATATTTTAAATAGAATGACCGCAACCTTGAGTTTATACTATAGTAAAATTCGTTTATTTAAGTAACTGGAACTCAATTTTTGTTAGTAACAATGATTATACCCTACTTTTACCTTCTTCTATATATGATTCTGAAATGTAGTTGGAATTTAAGATTAAATCACATTTATCAAAATTCATAGTTTTTTCGTGAAAGTTTTCCGTGCTAAAACGGTAAATAGTTAAAATAAATGTACAAAATGTTGTCCAAGGACGTTCTATTGAACAGCAGTGTCGAGAAAAATAAAAACTCAGTCAAAAAAACATCAAAATCTCATTAGTTCCCATTTCATACCGAAACGACACTACGGAAGCTGTATAACTAATGTACGGTAATAAACAGAGATGAGAAATGTCGTATTTCTTTAACAACTTCTCTATTTCATCCATTTTCTGGTTTAAAGGTGTTGTTACGTGGAAATGAATGATCGCAAGACGGCTTTTTAATTATATAAGGAGAAAATCTAGCAATTTGAAGCAACAAATTACTTACAATGAATAAAAAACTCTTTATTTTATATTTCGCACAAATTAACGTGAAGGGTTAAGATTAAAAGTTATTTAGTTAAATTTTCATATATAAAACTGGATTCCTTAGAATCAAAATATTACATTGTATGATTTTTAAGACCAGGGGTGTCCAACTTGTTTAGACTCAAGATCGATTTTTCACCGACGACAGCGAGTGTGATCTACCAATTTTTGCGTACTGTGAAGTGTAGAAGACATGATAATAACGTGACAGAACGGCGACTGAAAAAATATACAAGATGCATGCATGCAGCTGTTGGTAATTACGTTATGCAGTGTCTTTTACGTACAAGTGCCTTGCCACAATCGTCTGAACCGATAGCCACGATAAACCGGTTGACCAACCCTGTTTTAGACGAAGGACCAAAATAATTTGTATTGGATTTTTTGATGGTAGATGAAATTCGAGTTTTAACTTAGTGATCTGGTTTTGTACGATGTTTTTGTCTTTTTTGGGCTATCTCAATATAATGAATAGTGTGATAAAACATTATTCCAATTGCAAATGCGGTGTTGTTGGCTTCTTTTTTAAATTATCAACGCAATAAATATGTTTAATGTTCGTGTCATTATTATATCTATGTATAAAACTCAAAAGTGACTGATTGAAGTGATCTATCAACGCACAGCCCAAACCACTAGACGGATGGGACTGAAATTTGGCATGCAGGTAGATGTTATGAAGTAGGCATCCGCTAATAAAGGATTTGATCAATTCCCACAGGAACGCGGAAAATAGATATACGCGGGTGAAACCACAGGGCCCATCTAGTGATTATATATAAACGTATTATTGAAATATTAATTAAATGTAAATTATTGTAAACGTTATTCCATAATATCACGATAGCGTTACGATCACTGGCCATTACACCTGCGTTCATTTATTCTTTCCTAGTAGTAAAAACTTCCACGTACATTATTCATATAGCTATTAATCCAGCCGTTTTTCCTCGTTCTTATTTCGAGCATAAAGGTTATGACATTGTTTGAATTACTTAAGGTCCTGGCCATATAATAAGAAAGACGGTTTCACCCGTTTTATATGATGTTATTATTTATAAACTAGGTTCCATTTGCGGCTTCGCTCGCGTTGAATTCGGGATCTATACAATAATAATAATCTTATCACAGTTAATAAGTGTATTAACTGGAGTAGGTGATAAAATTTTTATTAAATTTTGTATACACATAGAGTGTTTATGAAATTTTGTATAGAATATTTGCGGCGTGATTGGCACACAAACAAACATCCAAACATCCAAAATTTCCCATTCATCATATTAGTAAGATAGGATAGGATACTACACATCAGCAAAATATTCATTCTGGTTATAAATGTATATTGTAATTGTGTGAGTAACACATGAGTAACACGCAATACAATGTCAATATTTATACAGGAAAGTACCGTGTCCCCAAACACTACTATTATAAAACCATTAACTGCCACCCAAATGTTATATATATATGTTGATAAATATGCGAAAAACTGACCGAATATATTTGATTGGATAAAGGTTACCCAAAAGGAAGTACATATTACGAACAACGCAATACTTTCGTTTAATTTGATAAGATTAGATAGTGATCCATAATAATTTGCATAGAAATTAGGATTGTAAGTACACATCACATGTATATTATCATCATAATAAATCAAAGGGTCAAATCAATCAACAATTATTATCTAGACTTTACTGTTCTAAAGAACCATTGTACCGCAATACAAAGTCCAAGCTAACGTTGACTAACATCACAAAGTAAAAAGACAATATAAATCGAACTCGTGTATGTAGTTCACTTTTCATACCTACGAACACACAGACTCACACTCGTGAGTTCTTACAACGTACAGGGCCAGATAAATCTATTCAGAGATATCGTCTCTGAACAGGTTTATTGGGCTTATATTTTATGCCTTCCCGACCAATAGTGGTTATGGTGGCCAATCTGAACTAACATCAGCCAGTTACGTAAGAGATAGTATTGTGCACAGATATGTGCGCAAACACAGGTGCACTCTCTTTTCCTGCACTTTCATAATCCGATGGAACGGCATACCGACAAGACCTGAAAGAGATCAGGCGCAGGACTGACGGTTTTACGTATAACTTCTTTACTTATACAAGTATTGTTTGTGGATAAGGGTATCATTCGTATCATACGTATAATATGAATCATTATGTATCAGATTGTTCCGAAATAACCCAATATTTCGTGTCAGTGTACGGTGTCTATGTACGTGACTCAAACACGCATGGAATAGAGTTTTACTTATGTACCGATATATTTTGTGCTAATATCGAATATTTCAAGAATTTATCATTTTTGCATGTCAGCGATCGTGTGTAAATACCGAACTACGGGACGCAGACATTCAGAAAATCGAACAGAATTTAGGAATTAAACGATACAATAAAATGGATGTATCCGATATTATATTCTTGTTTAATAGTGCTTTGAATCTATTATTTTCTCATTGAACAGGTTAATCATGTAGAAGAGTGTTATTAGAATTACTTTTCTTAAAATTAGGAGTGCTTTAGTCAGAAAATAAACGTAAATAAGAAAAAAAGAATGGAAAAATAATTTATATTAGGGATAAATGAGGTCTTGTCAGTGACATGCATTTTGTAAAATATGAAGTTAAATTTGTCAATTAATTGTATGATAATTTTATGATTTTGAAGATTTTAAGGAAAAAAATATATCTATTTGGCATAATTTTAGTGCTCAATGAGAATATTAATACTTAAAAATATAAATCTATAATTCATATACATGTACGACTAAAATACTAACAGTAACCGCGATGAGTTTCATTTAAAAATACAATTGTTATGACTAATCTAGTTAAGCTAAATGTAGGCGTCCACATGTCGGTAAACTACAAATCGGATTATTTATATTTGTATATAAAATGCGATTCTGACGATGAAGAGCAGTGAATTGTAGAAAAGAAAGTGACATTCTATACAAATAATATTACGTTACGTCAAATACAATGCGTCCAAACCGTATTATTCCGATATGTGAACGCCTAGCATTAATGATAAAAGTGGTAGTAATTACCTCAATAACGTCTTTCATACTTCTTCAAATATCTTCACTATAATACGAGGAATCCAAGTAGAAAAAACACAAATTCATAAAAAATATGGAGCAATTAATATTTCTGACGAGCAAGAAGTAATTTATTTTTTGACCAGAATCCTTAGTTACAGAGGTTCATTGCAAAGTATTTCACTACGATTAATAACGAGTAATGGCTTCGTAAGTTCTTTGTTTTAACGGGATGCCTTTGAGCGAAGCCTTTCACGATTTAATTGAGTTTTGATAAAATTTTCAAGGTTTATCCAAATTCTTTATAAATTATGACCATTCATACGTCTAACCACAACATTGTTGAACATAAATTGTAATTGGTTTGTTGGTAATACGTAAAATATATTCGTGAAATCATAATTTTCTAAACAAACATTCTGTTAAACATCAAATAAACATAATTTTTATTCTTTAATAATTTAATGCATACATTTCCTTTTTTAATATTCTTGTATGAAAGTCACGACGTACTTATTAAGTAGTTCGTGTTTCTTGAAAAATCACCAAACTTTACTTAAAAAGCAGTAAATCTTTCCTTGTAAAATGGTTGTGACATACGGATGACCGACGCTATGAAATTATAGGGGTTCAGATTCATACATTTCACTACGGTGCCCGTAACCTTACTGTAAATACGTTCATATACTTGACCCACTGTCATTGAACTTTATCGCTATGAAGATGGAAATAAAACTATATTCTACGTTACAATAATTTCACAAAATTTGTAAGGAATATTTCTTTAAAAGCAAACGCGATTAATAAATGAAGAAACTAGCTGATCCGCGCGACTTCGCCCCCGTAGCATAATGTTATTTAAATAGTCTATAAAATATAGCCTATGTCACTCGTGGAAAATGTAACTTTCGAATGGTGAAATATTTTTAAATCGGTCCATTAGTTTTGAGCCTCTTCATTACAAACAAACCAAAAAGTTTTCCTCTTGTAATGTATATTTTCTTCACGATATTAAAAGGGTAATATGTACTTGAAATAAAAATAAACTGCGAAATTGTGCAAGTTTCGCAGTCGATGCTCGTCTGAAAGGTAGAAACGAATACTCGTATCCAAGCCAAGCAAAGAGCCAAACAAATCCAATCAGCCGCAAACGTTTCCTAGAAAAGGGAAGAATACCATTTAAATACTTACATTTTTTAACGGAACGCTCCCTACTGCAAATGAACAGCATTTGTTTAAATTAGTTTTGTAAAAGTGCGCAAACAAGTACGGCTATCGAACTTTGATTAGTGAATCGTGAACACCGCGCAATTAGCCATTTTATTATTAATTGCGGAATGAATAACACAGTACAAATATTAATAAAATTGCGGCTAACCTATGTT
>LQNK01000185.1:1174239-1188900 GCA_001586405.1 Phoebis sennae | reverse complement strand
ACATACAAACATACAAACATACAACGCCCGGCCATCTCGACTCTGAGACCTCGCTTCGCTCGGTCAATTATCTACATTCATACATGTAGCACATCTTTTATTTCCTATTTAAAAGTAAATAGTTTAAAATTTCATTAATTTTGCGCCAATGGTTATTGGCATATTGGCGTTTAGAAACAAGTAAAAACGCGTATTATGACTGATTCACTTATAGACATTCTGTTTTTTTTCTGTTTGTTTAAATTGAAAAGGCTCTTAAACTATTGGACCCGTTTGAAACGTTCTTTTACCTATTGAATCCTACATAAACCCTAAAGCGAAAGTTAGTGAATTTAGACGTATATTTGTTACTATTAAACGCAAAAAATTAACGTACTTTTTGCTACTAATTAACTTTACAGAAATATAGCCTATCGTTCAGAACATCACAAAGTCTACAATTAAAATAATGATAACATGAATTTATAATGATTTTGTGCAAAGCCCACAGTAAAAGCGAGTACATTTATTCCTGTCAATTCAAATTCTTGCAACGTTTATTACCGGTTTCATCAGATCTAATGAAATATGTATTAACTTCATTGACCTGGTGTTTCAGGTTCAACAACTACACTAAGGACTGATACTAAACGCTCCACAGTTCCACACTACAAGTAGTGTACGAAAATGCATTTTATATTTTCAATGTTTTGTACTCGCTCCCTCGATCAAAAATATACCTTATGGTCTGACATACATGTTTAATAATTTATGACTAAATCAATTACTTGTGTACAAATTTGAGTTTAGTATTAATAAACTAAAATGTTGATTCAAATGGAAAAGAATACTTGGTTCATTTACAGTGAATTAAAACTATGTAAGGGGAGCAAAGAAGTGCAAAGAAGTTCAGGTATTTTCATAATTTTTTTACGTCTTGCAAAAATTAGCTGGCATAATAAGCACTCGTATTTTATCTTATTATATGCATAGAGAGCCACTTAGTTGTTAATTAAAAATTTCACCCTTCTCCAAGTTCATCGCGGGTGTTAGAGCTTAATTACTTTTAATTACTTTAGACTTGAATAATAATATGTGTCGAGTAGAGTGCAAAAAAAAAGTTTTGGCTTGTGGTCGGTTTAAAGCTAATCAAAGCTTACGAATACTTGTGTTTTAAGATGATAATTAAAAACATTTTTTTATCAACACCAAACCTGTTTTATAAAATGAGTTATAAAATAATATTTTACGACAAGAAACACTTTTCTGGTCGTATAATATATGCTCCGCCGGTCTGAATAATTTAACTATATTTTAAACAATTTGCTTTGTAGCAAAATATATAAATTAAGTTAATTATGTATTTTAATAATTAAAATTATTTCAAGAAGGCACACAAGCGTTGCATTGATTGATCATAAATTTTATAACCATTGATTGCAGATAAACTTTAGCACAGAGTTTATAAATATAATGTCACATTATCAGGAAAGAAATTGATTTCGTTGTACTAAATATGCTCTACCAAATAACTCAACCATAAATAATAGAATTTGGTCTCGTTAATTTCAAACACGCTTCCACCCCTGTGAAATATTTGAGATTTATGAGCAGTGTATTGCTACCATCATCGAGTAGTTTGTCTGGCGCCGGTATGTCTCGCCTCAGACGGTGAAACGATGTAAAGGTGATCATAAACTTATGTTAGTTCATTCATGTGAACAGAAACATATAACTTTTCAAATTAAATAATAAATTACATAGGTATCGTTATTCATGCATTTATTAAGTTGTTTTGCTACTTCCCATGCAAATAAAGTGCAATGCGTTTTTGCGCAAGCCATCCTAATTTGCCATCCTAATTTGAAGGGTCAAGCAGTACTATTTTTTGTTACAGCAGGCAAGCGGAGCATGCGATTCATCTGATGTTAAGTGACTAACCGCAGCCCATGAACATCTACAACTTATTTGGATTCCTTACCGACTTGACTAAAACATATTCTCATTTCGGTGAGACATTTTTCTCGAATACAGTATAGAGATTTGATTTATTGTAGCTTAATAGCTTAATTATATTATTATATGTGATCATGGCTATCATTTTTAAAATCGACTTAATTCAAGATCCACGATAAATACTCGTGAATTGCGTTTCGAAATCCCTGAAAATATGGAATTTTAGACGTTATTATTTGAACCACGTTTTAATAAATTCCTAAAATATCGTCGCCTTTTAAAAAGAAACGCTGCACTTACCTTGCCTAAGATCTTTGCTTCTTTAATTCACCGTCTATTTGCTTTAGACTAGTCTAGTCTAAAACTCTTTCATTCATCATATGCAGCTTTTTTCCGTTTTTTCCAAGACGAGCCATTCACCTTTACACAATGCTTGTCGTTCCCAGAGGTGTTTGCGACTTTTTCATATATAAACGATGATAAAGTCAGTCACTGTGTATTATTTTTGGTTTCATATTAAAAGCATTTTTATACGTTATTTTAAAGTGTAATTTTGTACAGTATATTTTTAAATTTGTACGTGATATTTTGGTAAACAACATTAATTAAATCAACATAGTTAGTGTTCATGTTTTAGGCAGGTACGCTCTCAAAAAATTGATTTTATTGATTTTTATATTTTTTTCAAAAATTACTTGAAGTAAAGAAAAAATCAAACATACTTACATATATTGATGGTACGTGCCCTACTCGAAACAATTTGATGAATCACAAGATAAATCCACGCCATTATACTTAAAAAGTAGCAATGAATGGATTAAATGGAGTGATATGTACTGAGTTTTACAGCGGCAATAACTCATAAGTCAGGCGCGTAATGTGCGTGAAATAGATTCAAGGCTCCCTCTTCTAGAAGAATTTCCCGACTCCAGGCTGCTGCGAGTCGCTGGCTCGGAACGTTAAATTAGCCCCTGTGCTAGATCGCGTTGTTTGAAATATTATTTGAAATGATATGAATATCCGTTTTGTCGTATTTCATCCCCATATTCTATTTACTCACGGCTGACGGCGTCATATTTTGTCGCTTTATCTTGTGTTATATTCAATTTCCACGCGCTGAACTTCTTACGTGTGTTTAAGTAATATTATATTTCATTACGTTGGTGAAAGACAAATAATACATTTTCAGATTGTTGGTATTGTATTGATTCATGACTATTTTTTAGGTTTTTGCTAGTTTTCACAGGATTACTTTTTATTTAAATGAGATGGGACATTAAGTCAATTAAATAAATTGGACAAAATTTAACGAAGCACTTAAAATAATTTGTGGATTTCTGTAGCCACATTTTGATGAAATGCAACACGAAATACAGGTTTCGCCATATTAACGTGGCTGATGTGGCCGGATAATAAAATTTACTATATTTGCCCGTCCTTAAAAATAATGATCAGCTTATGTATGCTTTATTGTCCCTCTATTAAAAGAGATATAATCAGTATCAAAAAACATTTAGTGTTCAACCAGAATTCAAATTAAAAAGAATAAATCATTTCTTATCAATATTTAAGACATTATGTACTAACGATTTTTTATGTAATTAAAAAGTAATAAAAAACTGAATGATTCATAAAAAAATAATACAATTAATAATATATTAACAGTATTTTGCAAACATTTAATCGGTTTTAAATGGAGTTATAATTATGAAACAAAAAACGTAACGATAGACAACTAATTAACAACAAAGACGCGGAAGCGACTCAGTCAACACGCTACATCTACGTCCAATGTAAACTAAACGGCATATAAATGAAAACGGGAAAAATACGAGAAACAAAAGGCCGACGAAGTGTTGGCTCTGAAGCAGCCATGAATAATCCTCCCGTCATCACCACGCGAGCGCGCTGCCCAATTAAAAACGTACTCTTTCCACGATTTTTAGCTTAGAATATTGTATAATAAGCCAATAAAATACCCCACTTAACGCCTCCGAGGGCCGTCGGCTATGAAATATGCAGCTCGCTCTCATTACAGTTAGTAGAAATTAAATGCATAATCCGTCGCTTTTACGGAGCGGGTATTCCTAAAGCGATTAATCGCGATCGAAATGTTACGATTATGCTAAGTGTTAACTGCACGCTTATCAGATATTTTGCAAACGTGATATTAACCACCGGTGGTGTTATTAATAAATACTGCGAACTTCTCAGATTAATAAATAATTTATTTGTAGGGATAGTTTATTATGAACGCTAGATCTATATATACATATGGAAGACTCTCTAACATGTGGTTAATTAACATACTAGACTAAAAAGCAGGTATCGCTTTCTTCTTAACAGTTACTTCAGTTTTTCCTTAGTTAATAGTTCCGGGTACCGGAGACAGCCGCGGTATCACTACATAGTATAAAGCAAAGTCGCTTTGTATGTACAGCCGTCTCTTCTTCACGTCTCAACCACTGAACCGATTTATATAATCTTTGGACATAACTATAAAAACTAAGTAAAATTGATATTACAAGGACGATTTAAAGTATTGACGCGATAATTTGTTTGTTTGAATTTACAAGGACACAATTATCTTAACAATAGTGTTAAATTCGTTTTTAATCACGCAATGAAACAGCATATTCATAAACACCTACTTAACACGAACATAATTTTTATTATCTTGGCTGAGGTTATCAAAATACAAAAATCAAACACAATACATGTACCTAACATTTTTTGTTTGCTTTATGCACTGTTAGAATAGATAATTGTGTACTATTTGTACCTTGTACTATTTGAACCTATTATTACCTGCTCTATTATACCTATTATTGGCTGCTCTTACATAAAAAAAATGTTTATGTTAAAGCAGGCAATTGGAGCCTGGGGTTCATCTGATGTTAAGGGACTGACAACATCTACAACATCAAAGTGTCGCAGATGCCTTGCCGGCTTGAAGTAAGGGGGTTAAGGAGAGGATTAACAGGATCGTAGAAGAATGAGATGGGAATATTTTCATTGATACCTTTTTAATCAATATTAATTGGAATTTGAATCAATTCAAATCAAATTATGCGGCAATTAACCGATTTTCAAACTGTCCGTTCTGTCCTTCTTACTTCTTAACCGCACACGTATGTCTAATAAATAATTCTTATAAACCTTACTTAATCCATCGCGAACAGGTATAACCCCAACAATACACTTACAATTTATTTACCTACGTTACGCAATATTCAAATCAAGAAAATGTGTTATACCTATTCCCGTGGAAACATTAAAAATTACAATAAAAGTAATGTTTGAGTACTTACTACTTATTTCACCCCAGAAGACGTGAAAGGTTCCACAAAAGCTGTTTCCTATGTTCGCGGTGAAAATTGGCCACTTATATGAAATTTCACGTCAATTTACAAAATGCAAAGAGTGGAGATAGCATTTTTATTTAACGTCTTATCTCTACTATGGGATTGGATTTTCCATAAATTAGAAATAAGCTTTCAACTTTTGAATATCAAATAAGCTGGTTTTAAAATCGTCTCAGTACTCTATTTATTCTTGAACTATACCTATACGTTTTACTCAGCTACTTAAGTTCTCCATGAATTAAATTCAAGAACTACGAATTGGCACTGTTACAACCACAATTCAATAATCATAGATCTGTGATTCACGTTCGTTGCAAAATGTTACTGCCACGACCATCTGTTGAAGCTAATTAAAACATAAGCAGCCTGCCAACAGAACTGAACTTCGAACTAAAATAAATTGCAACGTAGGACATCGTATGACTTCTTACAATTTTTTTATTTTTACACTTTTCAGTACAAGTTATATAATTTTACAAGTTGATAGTGTCGCTTTTCTCGAAGACATCAAAAATAGTGACTTTTGCATTATGATTAAAAATTCTATACAAAATATTGAGCAAAGACTTTTTCAAACTATTCTCAAAATTGATTAGTAAACTTCATTTAATTCACAATCGATTTTACATTAAATACAAACTTTATTGAAAAAAATCATTTCATTTCATTTTAATTTTCATTTATTGAATAAATTTTAGAAATAGTGTAAAAAGTATTTCATTCAATATTCTAAAGGCATTTCCATGCAAGTATAAAAATTTATACACTTTATATTAAAAAACCTCGTTTTATATGAAATTAAAAATTATGCCTATGCATATTATTACATCATTTCTCTAATCTAAGTTCAAACATGGCGGGAGTGCAGGATTAATTTTAAAAACAAAGACTAAAATCAGAATAGTAACAACTTGTTTCCCATGTCAATGTTTATTTTGCTGCAACAGTTAAAATAAACACTTGCATCTCCCGATAAGTATTGTTAGTGTTAATGGCTTTTTCGAAGATATTTGTAAATAAATAAACTATTCGAACATCTTGTGTATGATGTGTTGACAGATATAGGTGAAGCGTGTGATTCTTTAAGACCGAATGGGTTAAATGTTGTAATCTCACGAAAAAGGGTATAGCGATTTTTGTTCAAAGTGTAGAGGCTTATCTCTAAATAATCCCTTAGGATTATTTTTAATGTAATAAAATTTATAAAATTAATGTTTCATAATACTGAGTTAGATTTTTATGTATAGAGAATGTAATGGTTTCAAAAAAAATTATAAGGGATGAATTAATTATATTTGTATACTTTTTATATTGAGATAATATACTTTATAAATCATTAAAATATTTCTGAAAAACTTATGAAATTATAATTAATTAATTTCAAAAGTAATAATATTTAAAAAAATTGCATTATGACGTAAATTTAAAATAGGAAGACGCTCTCGAATAATAGATATCTATATTTAACATCCATTCTTCTTAATAAAATTAACATCACATTTCATGCAAATCAAAAGAGAATTCCTTTAAAAGCTTTAAAATCTTTAAGAGGGCTTATCGCTACGGGGTAAGTAAATAAACGGCGTGGTGAACATTACTTAGAAAAAAGGAAACCACATTGACTTTATTTGTTTCGAACGCGGGACGTTGGCATCTGATAACGCCAGATTTGCGACCTCTCCATTAACAAATTACGTCTTTGAGTTAATCTCGTAAGTGTATAATGTCTTTATACTTATAACATGATTCCTTGATAGGATACAATGGACGTAATAGGGTTAGCGTATCATTTTGACTCTTTGAAGGGAATAAGGGGAATCATTTATAGGTTTGGACAGATTTAGTCAATTTCAGCAGGCATAGAGTGCACCTGATGGTGAGTTAATGAATGAATTAATGAATTAATGAATGAATAAATAAATACTTTATTTCGCACCAAAGCTTAAAGCTAACAATATGATAGGGGAAAAGATACAGTACTAAATAGGCGGCCTTATCGCTAAAGAGCGATCTCTTCCAGGCAATCCGTGGTAAAGGAATAAGATACAACTAAGGTAATGCGGTAGATGCGCAACACTTACATAAATAAACATATAAATAATATATAAATAAATATATATAAATATATATTAATATATATCCATATAAAAAAATAAAGAATATAGGATACACTTAAATAAATAAGGAAATATATCAGATAGATGAGTAGTGATGGGCAAGCAGATTTTTAAACTCGTTCAGAGTGTCAACACGCCTGACGGAATCAGGCAGGGCGTTCCACAGCTTTATAGCACGAACCGTAAAGGACATTTGAAAGAATTTGGATTTGTGACCGGGAATCATTAATTGAAGTTTATTATGGGATCTAGGAGAACGGTTGTAGTATCGTAACCCACGCATAATAACTAGCTTTTATAGAAGGGGGCCCAATTGGTCCAATTAAAGCTAAAGTAATTCCCACTCTTTTAACTCGTCATCATGTTATGAAGGTAAATTTAAAAATAAAAAACTTGTGACCCTAATTTAAACAAATATTTATAAATAATTTAATATATGTACTCGTATTTGAATGTTTCGTATTTTCTAGAAATAAAATAAAACAATACTATATTTTATAGCGGTCTGTACGATGAGTTAGAAAGTTGGAAGCCCACGTACCAAACCCTTCCTTTTTCTACCCTTCATAACATTTTAGATTCTCGTTATATTATCATTATTTTGATATGTGCTTATAAGCTCATGCTTTTACTGCCCATCATCTAATGTAAATGTTCATAAAATATTATTTTGTATTTGATGATTACTTATTAATCTATCTAAACATCTTCAACAATATCAAATGTTTTCGTTAGTTATTCTATTATTTCTTAGAAAAAATTCAGGGTGTAGATATTTTAGCGCAGTGACATCTATGAAAAACAGTAGGTATTAGGTTCGCGAACGGTTGCTTTCCCTTTGTAAAAAAGGTTCTAATGCACGATTGTGAAATGTGTACCTTTCGTAAGTTTTTAAAGCATTACGCAAAAATATTTTTATTGGTATTCTTGTTTTATTAAAAAATTCGTCTTTTAATGTAAAATATAGAAATTGATGTGTTTTATGAGTTGTGCACTCTCAAGTACCTTGAACGGAATAAAAAAAATTATGTTTGTATCTAAAATTATTTTAGGAATAGAGTTAATACAGTTAAGAGTGCATTTTACACAAAAGTTCATGGGTTGTTAACAGAATTTTATAAAATTAAATAGAAAGATTTTAAAATTATTTTTAAAGCACAGATTGCTTATCTATACTCATTGTAGAGAGGGAAGGTTTGATTTGTTGTTTGCATTGAATAGAATCCGAAACTACTAGAATGATATTTGGATGAAATTTTGTACCGAATTATTTTCGCATTTCATTCCTCTATAATAACTCTAGGCGATAGTGGTATCTATAAACATTCTATAATAATTATTAGTTACTAAGAACTTAGATCCTAAACCCATGTGCTAGTATATATAGTCAACTAATTCAGTAGAACTATTATGCATAATCCCTATTAAATCATGACCCACCAATAGACATATTTCCTTGTATGAGTGCTAACAGCTAGTTACGTCATTTTTACATTTGATTGTACTTCCTTGAAAATCATTACTCATCATACGGATCTATACAATGCGACAATTAGTTAGTATTTAATTAAATTAAAAATTAATATTCACACTATATATTTTAGTCTAGTTTTCCACCCGCGGCTTCGCCCGCGTGATCTACAGAATTCTGTACTTTGTGGATTTTCGAAGAAGAGGTGGTATGACATTTTTTCGGTTTTAATTTTTTGACGAGATATATGTTCCTATAAAATATCGTCAAAAATATTTTTGCAAAAATCCCATGATAAACTCTATTTTATTCTGAAACAGCTTAATGATTACGATTTAATAACGATTATTTTTAAGTCCGAATAAATAGTTGTATTTAATTTTTTTTTTGCTAAATATTGATATTATGGAGCTCTGAGAATGAGCTCGCTTCAACAAACAGACAAAAATTCTACAATATTAATCATTATTTTTGTTTCGACAGCATGTATCACAAAACACAAAACACTCCTTTTTTCTTAAAATATATAAATATTTCATCAACGTCTACGATTTTATTATATGTATTGATAAGGTTTTGCTTGCCTTCATTTCGGGGTCCTTATATAAATAAATTAGTTATCATATCATATCATTTTATCCAGCTAAAAGTATATCTATTTAAGCAACTCATAAAAAAACAAATAAGAATTACGCCCACAGCCAATATTGGGCAAGGTAATTTTTTTTACAAAAACTACAAAAGCCTCAGTATCTCAAAAACAGTGATATTTTCATATGACATATTATACTGGGTTTTGCGTTAAATAATTAGCAAAGCTATCATCCCCCAAGAGATGCTTCACTGACGTGTAAAAGTAAGGATCTTTTTAACCAAAATTGGACTGATTCCCAGTTTCAGTCGTTTTACTTACGGACAGTATCTATCCTACAAGGCGTGGGTACAATTAGAAAAGTATCTATAATAAACGTGGCGTCAACATAACAACCAAAACTTGGTTCCGATTGGTTGATTAAAACCACTGGTTAGTGAAAACGATTCGTATTTGTTATACTATGACGTTCCGGGCCTTAGGTCACTGTGAGACCCACTATAAATATATTTATATAATAATTCATACTCAGAATGTTACCTCAACTTAAATTATAATAAATATATTAAAATGGTTTGCGTCCCTGCCACAGTAAAAGATCACAAACAGCATAGATACGGAAAGGAAATATAATAATTATTCAAATAATTCCGCCTTCAGCGCAATTCTCTTGATGATAACATATAAAATGTTATTTTTACGCTTAAAACGGCTTGTTGCTATTCAGGTAGGATATATAAATTACAACTTTTTCTGAACGTGTGTTTATTTATCCGCCTCCTTGTTTACGCATCCCGTGAGAATCATATTATTTGAACGGACAAAGGGCCAATTTACATTGGAGGAGCGCGTGTGCCTTTTTTACACAATCTCACCACAATAAAAACATCGTTACATTTTAAAAATATCAGGTTTTGTTGAAAATGTCTGATCTTTAAATTTTACTAACAGCGGTTCTTATTATAATATCTGTTATGTTTTACATTTATTTGTTTTGTTCTTGTCGTTCAAGCACTAATTTCACTTTAATGTTACAAAATATCTCCATGTAGAAATCTAATAACTAAATCTCTAATTTGTGAATAATCACAAACAATTGTTATGTAAGTAAAATACTATGGGAAGTAAGACATTTCTCAAAGCGTTCCAAATGACTGCACTTTAATGTAAAACCACTCAAGTTTCGTCTCTGAATAGTTTTATGGGGCCCTGTGCGTTGTGACACCTCATAGTATCGTTTGTGAATACCGGTGTAAATAAAAGCCGTCAAATGAATAACAAAAAATATAATAAAATTATACACTCACTAGACAAGCGGACGTGGGATCCGCATACCCTTTTCCTTTTCGTTGTAAGAGTAACTCGTGCCAAATCCTTTGCTCGCGTGCAATATTAATACTTGTAAATTATACCAACGTTGTTTAAGTGCCAGGTTTTCTACCCGCTTTTTGTGGCCGGAACGAAAGATTTATCCAAGTTTTGAAGTACCGACCACTCGTTTATTTTAATATCATCGTGAATTTTTAAAGGTAACCTCAATGGATAAGCTGTGTTTAGCTATTTTCTTTTGCGATACTAGAAGGATATTTAGGGTTCAGTAACCGGAGATAAAAGTATTATTACACCGTCTTATTTGAATATTGTACTTTTAATACAATGTTGTGATTGTAATCCTTTCATTCAAAAGGCCAGACAAAATAGTACAAATTACAATGCGAAAGAGAAAAGGTAGAAAATAAAAATAATTCAACTTTAAAATTCTTGAGTGTAAGTATGCAACTATTTTATCAAGATTTTCAAAATTGAGTCTCAAAATGTTTTACAGGAAGAATAATCAAACTTTCATTGAAAGTCATTACAGCTATATAATTTATTAATTGACCTATTTATTTATTGTAGAATTAAATTAAGCTAAAATCTCGCGCCTAGTGTTCTAGTATTTTTCATGTATATAAAAAAGGGAAGTTTGGCGCAAAAATATGATGGATATACGACGCAACCACAAAGGCTAGTGATTTCACATCGTAAATCATACCAAAATGAAATGAAATTTGTTTAAATGTTAGTAAAGTTATGTCAGGACGCAAGCGCAGGCGTGCCGGAAGCCGGACGTTGTGGCCACACAATCTGGAGGCACTGGGCACTGAATCAAGTGCAGCCTGGCGTTGTTTTATGTATGAGTGTGAAAGATAAATGGCCGCGTTTTCATTTGATACTAACCTTTGGCGGCAGTTGCGGTACAGAGCTAAGTAATCCTTAATGCGTGGATCGCTCTCTTTGTGGCTAACTGCTACTAGAAAATTATGTAAAGTTATTATTAATTTATTTTGTACTTTAATTTGTTTTTAATTTAGATTTTGTATAAAGGACTCATAACGGATACAATAAATATACATGTTACGGACCAATTGATTAATTGTTCTTTAAACTTCTTTATTTATTACAATGTCTAGTGATTATGAATATCGCTATTTTGCCATTGGGCAATTATATAAAGCTATATAAGACGGGGTGCAGGGAAGAAAATGTTTTTACCTAATCAAAAACCTGTTCTTTCACTGCTTCTATGATCGCAAGCAGAGGGATTAAGCTTATTACCTTAGCCAATTAATGAGTTTTATCATGTAAATTGTTAAAATTTCAGTTTTTTTATCACACGCATGCTTACATAAAACAAAGAAATTTTGTGTTTAAGAAAGTTAAGTGTTTGTGCTTCTTATTTGACTTTTTATTTAAGTTTACATTTTTAAATTTACAAAGAGTATACTAACCCGCCCAATACTACGAGCCCGGACAATTTATTGATTTGTAGAGTTTTTTAACAAATTTCAAAATTGACATTTTTCTCAATGCCCGGGCATTAAGTATAATGACACATTTATCATTTGGTCCATAATATATACATTAGTAAGGCAGGTATTATTAAATAGCCAGCTGTTTTGCGAGGCTTCGTTCTCGTAGCTCAATCTTAAAAAGCCTATTGCCTTTATCGGATAATAATGTATCTAACACCATAGATTTTTCAAACCAGACCAGTAGTTTCTTTGCCCTCTAAAAATCAACTCTTCACTTTTATATTAATAGTACAGATTTTTTATGTAACAACAGGAAAACGGAGCGTGCGGTTCACAGCCCATGAACATCTACAACATCAAAGTATCGCATATGCCTTGCCGGCCCGAAAAAAAAAGGCAGAGGATTAATGATGGGAAATTGGGAGTAGGAGTAGAACGGGATGGGAGAGGAATGGGATGGTAATCTTATGCTTGTACCACTCGTGCGAGCTAGGCCCAATCGTGCAATGTTTTTCTCCCTTTTTTATTGTTGAAAATGTTATGCAGCAGAATTACCCTCTGTGGCCTCTTACGACACCCTCGGTTAGATATGGAGAGGCGACACAAGTATTCTAACCCGTCGCCACACGGGTAATCCATATACATATTCACTCTCATATCATAATGTTATATAGCCTATAGTCTTCCTGGTTTTTTTTCTTTGTAGCTAATTATACATACACTAGACAATTAAACGAGATTTCTTTCAGTTTGTAGCTTAATTTTTTTCAATTTAGTATGTATAAAGTATAAAGGACAACATACTTTGTATGTTTTAAGGACTCATTAAATATAAAATATATGCAGATTTAGATATCACGCAATGTCCCAAATAGATGTTAGGTTTTGTGTTTCTCAAACACACAGCGACAAAATATAATAGGTATATAAATAACCATAATCTATATAAAAAAAAAATTCAGATGAAGCTTCAGTGTTGCCGGTCAATGGCAGATTGTTTAATTATGTTTGTAATTAGCAGTGTAAGACGTCGGTTTTCAAGTATGTACCTACGTCTCAATTCACAATTTCATATCCATAATGTCAGAAAAAGTAATGTCAGTAAAAGTTATGTCTATTCATCTCATTAAAGTTGTAGTCAAAGTCTATTTATTTTCCAAATTGGCGTATTTTGTGGTGCTTAGGACGTCATATATCTATCTACATAAGTAAACGTAATTCATATTTTCATTTACCATCTGTTTTTTGTGGGGGTAGTCTCTACCGAGACAAACCGTCACGAAATTCGAATGGTTACTCATTTCGAAACCTTTTTTATACAATGAAGAATTATTTTAACATTACAATTAAGAACTAGCTGTATGTTCTAATAGTTTGATCCACTTCTAAATCCAAAGTGAAGATATAAAATAGGAATTGCTAAATGCACACTGCTATGAATTATTGTATAAAATGTAGAACGAGTGGGATGAAATATTTTCGGTTCAGAATGTCGTAGCGGACGCATATTAGCTCATAACATCGTTACACCATCTGCAGTTCACGGACTGCAATGGATGTTATAACAACATAATTCCGATTTCTGTGTTCGTTCCGATTATAGATATTTATATGATCTTGCAGAAAATAGTCGATTCAATTGTTATGGTGGTATAAAATTATTCAGGTATAGATATGGGGTAGGTTTAATTGGAAACTTCATGATACAGCATTTGCCTATGTTCCAACTTTTTCTGATATCTAGATTTTGATATCTAACTCTATAGAAATAAATTTCAAGTTACCCAAGAGACTTGACTACAAATTACAATTCATAGCCTAAACCTTAGACAAAAAACTTTATAATCATACAGTATACCTTTCGTCTTTTTTAAAAAAACTGCTGTGATGTAATTAATCTAAGATTAGAAATAAAATAAAATATCACACACTCTTACTTATACTTTATCTAAAATGTTTAATAATATTTTTAATCAAAAACTTAATTACAATTAAAAATGAATAGGTACTTATTTTTCATAAATCATTAAATAATCATAGCTGTTTATTAAATATACTAGCTTTCCGCCCGCGGCTTCGCACGCGTGGGCTACTAATTTATGTACTTTTTAGAGGCGCACAACAAAAGTTTTAAAAAATTACGGTCACAGGACCGCTGATACATGCGCATGTCTATAGTGTTTTTTATAATTTTCTATGGAAATAGGTTTCGCCAAAATCTCACAGTGCGCGCACCTCTTCAAAATACAGAAAATTGTAGCCCATGCGAGCGTAGCCTCGGGCGGAGAGTTAGTTATTTAGTGAAGGTTTTTGAGAATTTATTGAGTGTTTTTACCGTATAAAAAGACATGACCCCAAGTCAACCAAAATCTCACATTTTCACGTG
>LQNK01000185.1:1154929-1174061 GCA_001586405.1 Phoebis sennae | reverse complement strand
TATATGATCTTGCAGAAAATAGTCGATTCAAATGTTATGGTGATATAAAATTCTTTCGGTATAGATATGGGGTAGGTTTTATTGGAAACTTCATAATACAGCATTTGCCTATGTTCGAACTTTTTCTGATTTTGATATCTAACTCTATATAAATAAATTTCAAGTTGCCCAAGAGATTTGACTACAAAAAACCTTAAACAAAATAAAACTTTTTAAGCATAATAAACCTATACGGTATACAGTATACCATCATCATCATTAGCAGCCTTTAGCAGTCCACTGCTGGACGTAGGCCTCTCCTAAGGCACGCCACTGAGCCCGATCGCCAATCAATTTGCCAACAATTTTCAATTATAGCCAACAGTATACCTTTTGTCTATAATTGAAAAACTGCTGTAATGTAATTAATCCGAGATTTAAATAACAAAATATCATAAACTTGTATTTTATCTAAAATTTATATAAATCAAAAATTTAATAACAATTAAAAATGAATAGGTACTTATTTTTCACAAATCATTAAATAATCATAGCTGTTTATTAAATATATTATCTGTACTAATCCGTAAACTCAAAACTTATTGCAAGAAAATATTCGTATATATCCAAACATATACGTATAGAGAGACATGCGGCGCTAGTCTTGTGGGACACATGTCGAAACTTCCACTTGAAAACTCCATCCAACGAAGAGAAAAGCCTTGTTCATGTAACCTGTTCGTTCCGTCTGTGCTATATATCCAACTCCAGCGAAACCACTGGAAATAATATTTATACATTAATTTCCAGTTTCATCCAAGAAACGTTTCTAAAAAACTTTTGATTTAACGCTATAAACATAATAACGATATAGACTATAAAATTTTGTACTTTGAGGATTTTGACAAATCCTCAAATTAATGTGACATTCTTACGACTTGAGAAACGTATATCTCGTCAACTGTTTAATTTATAAAAAAAAACTATTGAGGACACTAAATTACATTATTATTTATTATTATAACTTATACAATGATATCTCACCTAATGATACATTCGTCATATTGATGATTTAATCCCCAAATTATATGGATGTAGAGCCACCCCTAAATATACCTTTTACATATATGGCGATTTTTTCAAATAAAATTTAGCCAATATGTTGAACCTAATATTGGTATATTATAATAATACAAAATTAGATCAAAATCTGCCCAGTGGTTTTTACGTGATTGACGCACTTATAAACAGGTAAACAGAAAAATCTAACGATAGTTTTGGGGCATTTGAAATATACATATTGCAAAGCAATTATTCTTAAAAGAAATTAAATGCACAGAAACGGTCTGGTTACGATATATTTTGTATGACGAATAAGTTTTAATTTAGGTATATTTAATAATTTTGATTCCCTGCCTGTTGCTTACGTAAAAAATGCAAGGCAGATTTTTCATAGACATTTTCAGCCTTTACTTTAAACCTTAAAATATTTAAGGCATATTACATAAGCGGTCCGTAGCAACCAAGAGGAAGCTTTGCTTGATTTAAAAAATATATTAACGAAAAATATTTTTTGAATAACTGAAATTAGTTTGCAGGTTTACCGCAAATCAAAAATTAAATTGACTTTAAACTATAATTTATTCACAAGTGAAAAAGGCATTTGTTGTGCCTATTTCATTAACAACTCAACCTATTTTGTTATTTTTTATAAAATGTGTTATAAATGTTTGACGTAAAATTTGATACGAACGTCAAATGGTATTTCGCATTCGGAATTTTTTGCTCTTACTTGATACTGGCAAAATCCATCTCTTAAGGGAAAAGAAGCCATTCATATATAGAGAAGAAGAAATATTTTATCATTAATGAAGTTATGAACATGTTGAAAATTAACAGAATTGTTCGGTTAATACCTGAGTTTACTAAAACTTTATCGAAACGCAAATTTCATTTTACCGATACGGTTCATAACGAAAGTGACCAAGGTGACGTACAAATAGGTAATCCATTTTGCTTAGAGCCTATTGAATATGAGGCTCGCACGTTCAAGAAACACGACAACGCGCGCCGACAAAGGCTTTACGAATTTGGTTTATACGTAGCGGCCTGTATGCCAAAGTTTGTCCAGAAAATCCAAATGCAACATACAGACGAATTAGAGATTCTATGTGCTCCAGAGGGTTTCCATCCTGTCCTCACTTTCTTGAGACTTCATCATCACGCTTGTTTTAATACATGTTCTGCAGCTACGGCAGTAGACGTACCAAGTAGAGAATTCAGATTTGAGGTCGTATACTGCATTCTGAGTTTACGATTTGCAGAGAGAGTAAGAGTAAAGTCGTACACTGACGAACTCACTCCGGTAGAATCCGCATACAATCTTTGGAAAGGGGTTAATTGGTTCGAAAGAGAGATTTACGACATGTTTGGTATAATTTTTGTTAATCATCCAGACCTCAGGAGAATTCTTACAGATTATGGTTTCCAAGGGCATCCTTTGAGGAAAGATTTCCCCATGACCGGTTACATCGAAGTACGATATGACGATGAATTAAAAAAGCTTGTTTATGAACCCGTAGAGTTCGCACAAGAATATCGCCAATTTCAACTGGCATCACCATGGAATTATATGAAAAATTTCCATGAAGGTTACAATGAGCCAAAACCAGTTAAAAAACCTAAAGACGGTTAAATTGTTTTGTTTTTATTTTGTTCAAAGAATTCAAATACATTGAAATAAATGTTGTTTAATTTTCCTTTTAATATAAGCGCACGGATAAATAAATACAATTCTATTCGTCCGAGAGCTGAGACCATTTTTGGGTAGGTGCTAGAAGCAAGCTGAAACCTTGTGTAATGCCTGCCTTCCTTCACGACATCCCGACATGGAACTGCAGACCTGGCTGGTGAATAGCGGGGCTAAATCTAAATAAGCCCCGAAAGTTTTAAAATGTTTTGTATTATATTTTTTTTAAGTGAGGAGGATGAGATGTTTTAGTATAATGTTTGAAGAATAGAAAAAAATAAGTCAGATGGGTTTAACATTGCCAGGCTCGTTCAAAAATATTGCAATAACAAAAATAAGTATATAAACATATGTTTGAGGCAAATTCAAATTGTAAGAAGGTATAATTTATCACCAACCAGGTCTGCAGTTCCATGCCGGAGTATAATAGGAGAGTCCTCCGACAAGTTTTCAGCAAGCCTCAAACACCTTCCCAAAAAGTGCTTCCAAGTCTCTGAATATATGAATTGTATAAGTTAACAATTACCATTGTTAATATTATTAGGAATACTTTTAACTTTATTTATAAGGTATTCGACATAATTGCAATAAAGCATATAGCTATAACAGGTTATTCGAACATAATTTATCAGCTTAATTATTTAATTTTCGTAATTATTTGCTCTTTGTTTATTTTTACGAGGTTTGCGCTATTGTAAATAATTTCATTAAATATAATGATATTAAAAGAATGGAAAGAACAATGATGTTGCGAAGGGATTGGGTATTTAATATTTATTGATTACATTTTTTTAAGAATTATACTGGAGAGTCAATGTTTAGGTTGGTTATGGATACAAGTTATGATGATATTCCGTCGTGGTTCTAGTGGTTAATTTTTTGACATCAAATCGGGCGTTCCGGGTTTATGGGGCCAAAGAACACCCCCATGCCTCGAACAGCTCGTCGAGCCCTCGTTCCCACGCCTGATCTCTCCGGTTGTGTCGAATTTCCGTACCATCGGAACACTTGTGCGCTATAATATCTCACGCGCAATTGGCAGGTCCCTGCAGATATTGACAGATGATTACTATCTTAAGTTATATAGTAATTCAGTTTGAACTGGGTCTCAACTGAATTACTATCACCACCGAAGATTGGCAAAAAAGAAATCTTATATTAGAATAGCATGAATTTATATATTAAACAACAACTACTACATATTTCTTTCACTTTTTGATTATTCTTATTTAAAAAATAAAAAGGGTTAAAAATTTCAGCATACGTTCATTTAACCTCAAATTTCTATATATAATCAACCAGATGACGGTCCTTTTAAACGCCTCTCAATTAATAACTTGCCAAATTAGCTGCGAGGAGACTAATTATTCTATCTCCATTTACCGTTATTGCCTCTAATGGATAAAATATTATATATTATCATGCCAAAAAATGCACTCACTATAATATTAATAACAAATAATAAAAATAAATTTGTTATCAGTAGTATCAAACAGATGCGGACTACCGATGGAGACCGCGTCGAACGAGCAAGCGGCTGCAGTGTGTCGCCCGACATCAAGCCAGATAGCACGTTCCTTGGGGACCTCCCAAACTTATCACGCGAAACTTCATACGAATACCCAAGTGTTTTACGATTATGACATAAACATTATATCAAGTTTTTCACTTGGTATTATATAGTATATGGGTAAGTTGGTGTTCTTGAGCGCTTTATAAAATATGACCGTTTATTTTTCATGCGGAACTTTTTGCGTCATTACGTTTGTTTCAATTTTTATAATGTTCGGTTTTGTTTTACTTTTTTTATATAATTTCTTTTTTGTGTTGACGAGTCTATTCGTATATTATTGGGAACTGTTTTAAATGTTTGGCTTGATTTGAAATATGTTTATTTATATGATTATATTAAATAATCTTTGTATGTTAATATATGTTATGTACACTGTGCACTTTTAATTTATAAATGATTATTTATTTTTACATAAAAGTAACTTGAAGTTTGGTAATTATTTTATTAATGAATTCCTAAACAATATCCAACTTTTTTTACTTTTTACTCTTGTATAAAAATATTTATTTTCATTTTAAATTTATAATTAGTAAGTACCGATACACGTTTTATAATTGACAAAAAACAGTTATCGTCTTTAATGTTTCCTTTGTTTTGTTTAAATGATAGAAATAAAATTATTTCATAAAAAGCAAAAAAAGTTGATTAAACTTAGTTACTTCCTTATGCAGATATATTTCATAATCTAACCATTTTTAAAAACACATTATTTTAATTTAATTAGGGTTTTGTTTATAAATCTAAAGTTCAAAAATAGCTCCATATTTTAAAAACTCCACTATGACAATAAATTGAAGTGCTAATCAAACTTAATTTAAGTAATGGTCTGCTATTGTTTTGATTTAGTTTTAAAGAAATATAAATACTATTACCAAATTAAACTAGAATTGAATAACAATGGCAGTCGCATACAACAGTTAAAAGGCAGATACAAATTCTTTAAATGATAACAGTCATATATCTTTATAACTACTACATGGAAACGCAAATTATATTTATACAACTCTGGTGCATCGTTTATTGATTGCTGAATGATTTTTTGTACCAAAATAGTTTATTTATATTTTTTTTAATAAAATATACTTAACAGATGCATTGTCCCGTCTTGAGGGATAGGCATTTTAATATATTTTAAGTACATAAAAAAAATATGCCCCAAATTGTTTTTGAGAATTCGGTTAAAAATTAATAATGTTTTATAGTTAATTTTTATGTTTTACTAGCTGTTCCGTACGGCTTCGCTCTTGTAGCATAACGTAATATAATATATAACCTTTCTTGATTAATAGCTCAGAGCTTCCCAATCTTTCTCAATCCGCGACGTACTTACGAGTGTAGCTACATGTTTAGACGCCCTAGTGTTAGCTGAGGATGAGTTTTAGTTTCAAATAGAATTAATAGAAATCAGAGGCAGATAATTGTGCGAAAAAACGCATCAATCGGGGGGTAGGGAAGCAATCACGTCCTTGCGACGCCCACATATACTTCCTGCGACGCACAGTTTGGGAACCCCTGGTCTATCTAATACATTTTTTTTTCTAATTTGGACCAGGAGTTCCTGAGATAAGTACGTTCATAGACATCACTCTTCTACATTTAAGTATAATTAATACAGGTAAATCGAATTAATAAATAGTGGAAATGATTTAAAGTCTTTGATTATTTAACAATAAAATAGATCATGCTCGTCCGACTAAAACACACAATTAATCTTTGTTCGAGAAATAAAACGGGAGAAATGTAAAGTCAAATATTTGTTTCCGGTTAGACGGAATTTAACGGGTTCCGTGCTAATTGTATGAAGCGGTCGGTAGCTTTGGTTCAGCCTGAGAAGTGTCTAAACAATTTAAACTGACTTAGTATTGTTCTCTTACATTTTACAATTTGTAGGCGATCAAAGGATACTGTTGAATACAATTTGTGATTAAATTTTATTATTATTTAGATGTTTTTTAACCTATCTACAGATTAGGTAACGATGAAAATTTTTATGGGAAGGTTTGTTCAATCTAAACTTTATTTCTGAGCGTTTTGTACTGAAAAGTAAACCATAACTAAAGATCTGAATTTATTTCATCATTATTCTATCAAAAATATAAGTTATATTTAGGCTTTTATTATTTATTCAATTTTTACAAATATTGTTGTGATATCTTCCGAGAGCTAATAATATGTTATATAACGACGTCAAGTATTATCAATGCATGATATAACGTGTTCTATGCATGTGTCACATGTGCGAGTAAATCAGCATTAATTATAATCGAGATATAATTGCCTTAGGACATCAACGTCATTGTGAATAGCTTTGGTGTTTACGAAGTTATTGTATGGTCGAGTCGACTGGAATATTAAAATACATTTCGATTACAATACACAGATGCATACATAATCTATTAATTTATTATTATCAAAATATACCGATAAATTTCTTCTTATTTATTTAAACCCCGTTGTCCCACTGTTGGGCAAGCTAGTCCTCTCCCAATTTATACAACAAAAAAAAAATAGTGAGTTTAAAAAAAAGTTTCTGTAGGACTGCCATTGATGTATATGAATGCAATTGAAGTCAAGACTCATTTGTACTATCCGGAAGGACTTTAACTAATATTCCACTATCAATACTGTTTACAAATTTAGTAAATTTCAAATAAAATACCAAAGTAACTTCCATACAAACTAGGTGTGCGACAAGATATTTTGCATGTTCTTAGTACCTATCTCCGAGTTATTACACATTCACCGGAGCTTTTTCAATAGAGCCGTGAGAAGCGAGCGAGACCGTTACCAATTCCAATATGTTCGCCAAACGTCATATCGATAGGGCTGTGGCGCGAATTTTTCTCAAGCATTATCACACCGTTTCGGAAAAGTAGTTACCGGTACGCCATCGCATCCTCCTTTAGCGCATATTCAATCGAAACTTCTCGAACCTCAGTTATGACCACATACATAGTATATTGAATCATTATTGACTGATGAAATCGCAAATCGCGCTCACAAATAGCTTTTCTGGGAACATTCTCAGTATAAACATATCGTGATTGCTGTTTATGCAAAAATATCAATACGTAAATGTGTATTCATGTGTTTATAATGACACCTATTTTGTATGGCAAACATACAAATAATAAAGAATATAAGGACTTAATAATCGTTAAATTCTATAGACTATTAATTTTAATGTTTATGTCTATATCTGAGATTAAAAGTTTTGAACAAATAAAGTACATAAGTAGCATATATAAGTGAAAATGTTGTTTTGTATAGGAGAATAATATAACTGTTATTTCTAGTGTCGCATGGATTGCTGTCAGCTTTAAAGAGGTGAAAACATGCACAATATTCAGTCATCTCAATGGTCGATGTATCTGATTACTGTATTGATGTTGGGGCTCGATTCTAAACTAGCAGGTGATTTGTAACATAAGTTCTCCTTATTATTACAGGTCTAAATAAAATTTTAAAATTACCTCAATCCTTAGACTAATAATATTTATCATCTTGGAGTAAATTTATTTTTATCACGTTGATTTGTGTGCATAACTTCTTCTAAAAATAAAAAACAAAAAAAAAATCATTATCATTATTCGTTATCAAATAACAAAAAAATATTGCTTTTAGGTGAGGCCTTTCAGCCTGAATTTGCTGAGCCTATTGACAATTTGACTGTGCCAATTGGAAGGGATGCCACTTTCCGATGTCTTGTACAAAATTTGGGTGGATATAGAGTAAGTACAATAAAATTAAAATTCTACAAGTGAGCAATTGCATAACAATAGATAGGTACATAGAAAATGGGTGATATTTCTTCAACTGAAAGTAGTGTAAAAGTCGCTGAGTCAACTCGCCTCTATTAAAATTGTAATTGTATTTTTCATGATATTTATACTTTAACGACAATCATTCATTAATTTTACATTTCTAATCCGCTCTCAATTAGAAATTATTGCAATTTAAGCGCATATTTTAAGGGTTACATCGAAATTGTATTCGATTATTTTTTATCGATTATAGTTTTATCTGAAATCAAAGTCTCTAAGATATTGCATTTTCAAAAATCTCTTTCATTTTACTGGTAGGCTTACGTTTTTATGGCGTAAAATCGTCACATTTTCGTTAGCTTAGCCCCAACCAAATACAAAAATCACTTAATTTCATGGGTAGGTTGGGTAGAAGCAGATCACTAATAACAATAACCGTTGCACAATTAAGAGACCGTGTGAAACCTACATATTTAAGTCTCATAATAAATAATTTATTTTTGACATCGTCCTGTAAAAAATTCAATTAAAAATGATTGAAAGCTTTAGCTTTATTTGAAAGTGGGCTAGGTCAAAAATGTTTACTCAATTATAGTTCAACGTACAGATATGGCATGTCCATTCATTGAAATATGATTTTTTTTTAAACATCGATTAAGCGAAACAGTCACATTTTCATTATTCACCGTGAAACTAAGCACCCCGATATTGCGTCGTTACCAAGCATTCAATTTCACAGGTAGGTTGGGTGAAAGCAGATACAAAGGCGATACAAGCAATACATGTGCATGTAATCACCAACAACCATAGAGTAGGAGTGTCGCACAACGGACAGACGGTGTGGAATCTGCACATCAGGAACGTACAAGAGGACGACCGCGGTCAATACATGTGTCAGATCAATACTGACCCCATGAAAAGTCAGGTATTTAACAAATTTCAATATTATAAATTTAACAGTGAAGTTCTCTTTAATTATTTATATACACTATCATTGTTTGCTTTGAAGATATGATGTTGTTGCTATATATAATCACAGAATAATTGGTGATGTGAGTGGTAATAATTTACGGCCGTTTTCAATAATGTATTAAAAAAAAGAAGAAGAAAAACATAGATAACATATCAGATTATAAACCGTTAGATAGACAAAAGACATAGTTAAGACTATCTGTCGATAGGATATTAGAATAAAAGAAAGTGCAAATAGAAAGATCTATCGGACTTTAGTAAGTAAAACAAGGGACAGTTAGAATATTTAGAACGGCCGTTATAATTAATATTTTAAATATTAGTATATATATTTAAAACACATTGAAAACAAATTTTATTTATTGACTCATTAAAATGTTTTATTAAGACACATATTTTAGGTAAAGCAGCCTGGCTGGTATTTTTCTTTAGACTATTCAAATTTAATTGGAAGTTAATGCACTCCATTCTGTTTTTTCAATAAATGGATCTTCTGATGTTTTGTCACTCTGTTCTTCAATTACCTTTGTTTTCCTCACATACCCACGTATTCTAACTTGACGATACAAAAACTCCCTTGTCATTATTTCAGGAACAAACATTTTTCTACTTCTAAATAAAATTCCATCTTGTGGCCCCCAATTTTCAGTCGGGTATAATATACTGAGGATGTTTGAATACTTATGATAATATTTTATTTCTAAAATCATTCCAACTAACAAAATCATAAAATAAACACTAACAAGTATACAACTCAACAAAAAATCAGAGCGAATGTGTAAACTTTCTATAATGTAGGTATTATTATAGTCTCTTCGTAAAAATTTTCTTCCTTTTATAAATAGCATCCACATAAGAAGGATCGGATTTATCGTCCACAAAAATTTCCAAAAAAAACTCGCTTTTACTCCTATCATAAAAATTATATCAACACTATGTTTTTTATAGCCGTATATCCAATATATGGCAATGGAGAAAAATAAGTTACTCATTATCTGAATGATCTCAGTAGCATCCGCGAGTGACCCTGTGAGGTCAGAACAGTAAAATGGACAAGAAAATACACATGTACATGCTATCAACATAATTAAACTCAAATTGTAGTATTTACGTACAAATTCAAAGTATGAATATAAAATTTCGTATAAAAATAAAAGTAAAATCCATAAATTTATGAAAAGACCTAAGAATATCATTAAAAACCATAAAAAGCTCCAAATTGATGAACTATCATAATAACTCAATATTTCTGATACTGAAGCGAACGGGCCAAAAAATAAACTATCACCCATCTCTAATACGTTCTCTTCTTCTCCGTGATAGTATGACATAGTCTTGATTCCACTGAATATAACCAAACCGAGCACGAGTGTTATAAAAACAGAAAATAAAGAAACAGAAACAGAAGTCATAGTAGCCGGACTGCGAAATGAAACATCACGAGATAAAAAACCAATAATTCCACATCCTGTTCCGCAAGAAAGAATACCCCGCGTGAACGTGTAAAAACAATGTTTGTAGTCGAATTCACTCCAGTTCATAGTTATTTTTGTCGCGTACCAAGTACCGCTGGAGGACAATGCGACACAAAAAAGGATAAAAATAACAACACAAATATAAATTGCCAAAAATCTAACCACGATTTTCATGCACTTCTCTATTTTTAACGAGAGAATGAAATAAGCGATGCCTAGTGTGCAACTCGCTATGATCATTTTCCAAACGTGAATACAGTTCTTTTGCAAGGTATTGTTATCACCGATTTCCCGGTCAAAAAAGCAACTGCTCGCAGTTTTCATGCCACAATCATCGTCGAAAAGACTCTGCGCCTCTAAGCAGTGTTGAAATATTGATATATTAATTCGCTTTACCATGCATTTAATTCCACTAAATTCGTCACAGGAAAACCAAGGTGGTGGGTCTAAGGCTGCATAAAATGTGTATTCTAAATACCAAGATGAGAGTACCGTCATGTACATAGTCTTGAGTATATTCTGATATATAATGCCATAGCCAACGCTTCGGAATAAGGGAAAAAAATCCCAAATACCAATTACGTTACTATTTGTGTACTGTGAAATACAGATTTCCGAATAAACCAATGGTATTCCAATTATAATAACGGCAATTGCGTCCAAAACTGAATGGATATAGAAACCATTATGAGACATATCAACAGGGGCAAACACGAGGGCCACTTCGTTCATCATCCATGCCCACAAAATGAATTTGTAAGTGCCATAAGAATTCCAACGACTTTTAATTTCCGGACAATACTTGGCATTCATCTTGATCTTTTTATATTCTGAATTATTTCATTATTTTCATACTAATTTCGCTAGGCCAAAAGTCAATTATGGCTTAGCCAACTAGATTATATTAGAATTTTTTTTTAATATTATGAACATACCTATATTTACCTATTATGAATATACCTTCATGCTACTGAATTTACAGAACGCGTAATTTTGTACCGCTGACGGTTAATAAACCGACGATAATTATCACCGGATTCAATACAAACATTTTCGAACGTATAATTGGAAATAAAGTAGCGATTACAGTGAGCCCAGGGGTTAAAGTGAATTAAACTACAGGCAAGCGGCAAGCGACCGTCGCAGCGGGTAATGATTCGTGTATAGTTCTCCTAAATTATTGCGCTGCGTTGTAATTTATACCCGGGTCTGATAACGGCATAAATTCTCGCCGCCGACAGTGCAGCTGCAGGCTTCGACGGCGACGTCGACGCGGCATGACGCCACTTGATGCAATGTGTTTCAAAAAGTATTCGAAATGGACAACATCAATTCATTGTCTTTGTCTAAATGGGTTAGTTCAATTATTAGAAAATATAGAGCATCATTACATTTGGGTCGAATTAGATCCTGCCTTTTATTAAGCCAGATTTAGGATTTTTAGGTATCCCTTACTTACGTCGCAAATATTTGGGTATCGTGGTTTTACACGAAACATTTCAGAAATTCGTTTTAGTAAAATTCTATTCACAAATACTATCATTTTAGATGGGTTACTTGGAAGTTGTGGTCCCCCCGGATTTTATAGCAGAGGAGACGTCCGGAGACATATTGGTACCTGAAGGTAGCACGGCCAAGTTGTCTTGTAGTGCTCGAGGCTTGCCTCAACCTCGCATTACGTGGAGAAGAGAAGATGGTTCCGATATAGTTATTCGTCATGCAAACGGCACTAAAACTAAAGGTAAGAAACACTTTTAACCGTCTTTCAAAAAAAGAGGAGGCTCCCAATTCGAACGTATATTTTATTTATTTTTTATGCCTTTACCTAATATCAGTTTCACACGATTTTGCACCGACTTTGTATAGATTTCAACACACATAAAATAGAAGTTATTTTCTGCTTTTTAGTGTGAGGAAGTCGTTTCTATTTTTTGGCAAAAAGTTATTATTGCTACGTATTTTTTTATTCAAAACATTTAAAAATATTGTTACTAATTAATCTGGCTTCCTTAACACAGGTTTTCCTAGCAAGGAAGTCAGCGCCCCATTACTTTAAGACCCAAAAATTGTAAAATGCAAAATAAAGATTATTTATTATTATTATTTATAATTAATGCAATCCCTTAGTGCATGCTTATGAAGATGACGTCCTCACGCTCAATAAGATCTCGCGATCTGATATGGGAGCGTACCTTTGCATCGCAAGCAACGGCGTCCCACCCTCTGTGAGCAAGAGAATAGTCGTCAACGTTCACTGTAAGTACTTACTAAAAATACCTTTTCATTTCTATGAAACGTCTTATGCGATACAAAACTGTAATGGTTTTTATAATTATTATTATCTCGATGAAGACTAACCACCGTGGTAAAATTTTATTATTTTACTAACTTATTTTTTGGCCTTAATTGGATGTCGAAAAATTCCTTTTACTAATAATTGTTGTTTATCTTGCTACTTTCAGAGGTTTCACGTTATTAATGGTTTTATTTTACGTCAGCTAGTAGTTGATTCTAATTACTTTTCACTGCTAGGGCTGTTTGCGTCTTTGCAGCTCAAGCAAAAATTTTATGAAGAGAATATTTGGATAAAACCTAACTCGTCTTAATTTCTCATTAAGTTTGAAAATCTGATATTATTTTTGCTTATCTGTGGAAGCGCGTGTAATGATATTTCAAGGGCTTTAAAAACGTTTAAATACATTTAATTTTTTTTTAAAAACATGTATTTATAGAAGGTATTTTTCCTGCAGTTCACCCAGTGATCCAGGTGCCTAATCAGCTGGAGGGTGCACCGCTTGGCGCCGATGTCACCCTGGAGTGTTACGTGGAGTCCTACCCAAGGTCAATCAATTACTGGCTTACAGATACAAGTAAGTCATTTTCTTAATTTATTTAATTTAAAACATGTATCGATATTTCTTACAGTAGTATTTTTAGGGGGGTGTCGATTTTTTTAATTACACTGTACTAAATACTTAAAAAATCAACGTATACAAATTATAAAAGATTTTGAAGAAAGACCTTAGAGCCTGGAAGCTTTTAATTAGTGTGAGCTTATTGTGCCTTTGGGAGGGCATCACTTGGTTGTCTTGACGACGACCTCTATTATCACGGACATCAGGTAATTGCAACTTTTAGTCGAGATAATTAATGTTCAGCTCAATTATCCACTTACTAAGTGTAAGTATACATTTATATTTATGTTCTAAAATGTGTGTTTTCTGTCACATTTCGGTGTTGTTTGTGTTTGTAATGTTTTTAAAAAAGCTGCATTTTCACCAAGTGACATTAGCTATATAACATTACTATGGGAGTAAAGCCGTGTGAAATAGCTAGTATAATATAATATTAACTAAAGTCTCATCAATAAAAAATGAAAAATGTAACCCAAAACGACTCTGAGGTTTTGCATGTAATTTGGCATACAGCGGTTTTCGGAGATGATAAATCGATTGACATTGGTTTTATCTCATTCAAGCTTGTTCATTTATCGGAAAAACTTCCTTGTTCTTATATTTTATGCTATTTTATTTGAATACAATTTTATTTTTTTGATTGTTCGTAGTGCGTACCAATTACATAATTGAATAAATTGTCTGTGATATTTTCTAAAAAAGCACATTTTCTACCTAATTATCACACACAATCCAGACGCCTGCTTAATTAAATTAGTAAAATTCTTAAGATTCTTCAATTTACGCGGTCTGTTTGAAATTGGTGTAGTTTTTTGGCAAGCGTCGAACTTGGGCGGAGTTTAGCTTGCAAGTAATGAGATATTAGATTTAATTTACGGGTAAGAGGTTTAAGTCTTAAGAAAATTGACCTATTGTGGTAAAATAAGACAATGCTCGTTAGTTCCACTTCAGTGGACGTGGCGTTTACGACCTCTCTGTAGGGACTCAACAATGCTTTTATAATTTATATCTCAAGAATGCGCTATATAAGCTCCTACATTTTATTATCGCAAATGATTCCACTTTCTGCTACTTACTTCGTTCAGTCCTAATTAAATCTTTATAACTGTACGACATTTTGCTCTTTTATAACAATTCAGAGCTTAGCGTTAAGAATCGCGGTAATATTGTACCAAAGATAAATTTTGTCCATTTCGGTTAGTGCATTAGCTAGCTATGAATACTTAAATGACGTTCTGAAAGCTGAAGCCAAGTTTCGCTGGCAGATCAAACATTTCGCTAACTATTCAGGCTTTTGATTCGCTAAGTTTCCGCAAGCAACTGGACCGACCAACACGTTCCCTATCGCGACTCTATCGCCTTCGCGCTGAGACACAGTTGCACAACTACCCTACTTCATTATAATAATAACAATATTCGGGTTGTATTCAAAACGAGCATAAATTTGAAGATAATGCATAAAATTAAGTTCCATAATTTCATTGGCTTTCCCATTCATAAAAATCGGCTGAATGACTTTAGACATTTTCACGTTAATAATCATAATTTAAAATTAGAAAATACTGTAAAGCTCATAATAAATTCTGTGTATGGACCAAAATGGTTGAAAGCTATGAATAATTTATATTAAATTAAATCAATATCATGTTATACGGTAGGTATAAGGTTCCAGATAGAAAGAAATGAAGAACTATAAATTGCGGATAGTTCAATAATCAAACGAGTCACGGAAGCTTCGGTCCGTAATCTCGAGTGCATAAAACGAGAATGTGTTCCAATAACATTTTGAAGTAGAAAAGTTTACCACTGTGGAATCATAATAAAACTTCGGAGATCCACTCTGAAATATCCATTAGCACCTATTCGAGCGTAAAATAAACCAACTAAAGTTACGTAATAAAATAATACATTTTCTCAACATACATACTTTGGCCTCATAACAACGTATGTGTCAAGAAAATCTGTGCACGTAACCAGCCCCAAATCATTCTATTACTTATTCACGAAATTGTAATATTTCAGATGATATTGTATTTGTTACAAGTCCACGCTTATGGGGCTGCAAGATCGTGGAATAGTGTGATGTTCGTTTTTTATCTAATTTCTTTTGATTGAAATGGTTTTATATTTTGATATTTATTATCTAGGAAAAATAATATATAAGATATATTAAAATTTCTTGTATATTTTACATGCTAAAATACGCGGTATAAAAACTACAGATTACGGCTTACTTCATATTTCTTCGCATAGCCGACGGCGGTTTCAGAAAGTTCGCAGCTCAGCAGTTGTAGCGTAAAATTTACGGGTTAATTTTCAATTGTAGCAAGTTTACAGCTTATACTGATAAAAATGTGTATAAAAGAAAGAAACGAGTGGATGCGGCGCATTTTAAAAATAAATATGGCTTAAAAGGAAATGTGAAGCAATGTATTTCAGTGACAATACAAAATGACGGCACTTTAATGTAAAAGGTTAGTAGAGTGTCAGATCCTCAAGGGGTTCGTTAGCCGGTCAAGTGTGACGCATTATTTTAACGGCTAACAATTTGTGTGACGCTGACGACGGAAAGGGTTGAATCAGGATGTGGTTTTAATACTTACTTATTAAAGAAGACGTCGGTCTGTCGAAGTAGGAAGTTATGTTTTGTAGTAAAATCAGCTATTATCAAAATTCGATGTATAATTGGAAATAGATCTTAACACTAACAATCTTCTCTATCTAAAAATGTTATAACTAAGGAAATTTTCTTCGTAAACCTAATAACATAACCATGCATACTACTAGATACATAAATTTACATACATAATCACGTAGTATCAAAACAGCGCATACACCACATTAAATATTACTTATTTTACCATAACATCGTACAAAATATTCATCCCCGTACATTTCAAATGATCATTTCCCTTATTCCATTACGTGGCACAGTTTACAAACAGTCGGGCGCTCGTTACAGTCATAACAACTTGAATGGCCGATACTCACCTCAAGGCTTGTTATTCACACCTACTAGAAACTGTTTTACGCAGAACTGCACTTGTCTGCTCGTTTACTTGAGAATAATAAGCTATTTTCAATAGCGGAGCGTCTGAAGAACCTACGAGATTGTAACACGTTATTTTTGCTCTGTTACTATTATGAAAACTATTAATTTCATTATAAATGTAAAAGCCCTATGTTGGTAGATAATTTTCTACTAATACAGCATTTTCTACTATATCGAATGTACTTATTTTACCTTAACATGTTACCAAAGATTTACATTATGTTTCTAATGATCATTTCTCTTATTCCATTACGTGGCACAGTTTACAAACAGTCAGGCGCTTGTTTCAGTTACAGTAACTTGAATGGCCGATGCTCACCTCATGGCTTGTTATTCTGTTCATTTCTGTTCGTTTATTACGCAATAATGAGATATTTTCAATGCTGAAGTGGTAGAAGTAACTTGAGATTTTAATATTTTATTGCTTTGCTATTAAAACCTTTTTGTAAAAGCAATACCTCAACTATCCTTCAGAATAAGTTTTTGATCATTAAAAATGAAAAACAATGAATCAAGTTACATTAAAATTGTTTTTGCTTCCAGCGCGCATTTCAATTCCGTGGGAAATCTTGTTATTAAAAGTATGTTATTAGTAACATTTTCCATACGCTACGACAACACTTTAGTCAGGCCTAGCAACCACAACCATGGACAATGGACATAATGCGTTCTTAACGATGTTAATAAATAAGCAGTAAACCAAACTTATATTAAATCAATAACGGAGCGTCATATGCTAATTATTAAAACGCATTAACGCCGGAACTTGTTAAACACCATAATGTGATCATGAGCGTGTTCTGTAGTCAGCCGTCGATCAAGCCTTTGTTTTCGCGACTGAGTAGTGACTGGCGCTTTCCTGCCCAAAGCAAAGGGCGAACCGAACAAGGTTGTCATTTTCGTTTGTCATCAATCTATGTTAGGACCTCTGACATGTAAGTGTTAATTAAGCAGCCCTCACTCGAGCGTAATTAAGAGTGTTACAGTGTTATTTTAGACATTAATTGAGATGAAATTTCTTGTTATTATGAAACGAGTGGCGGGAGCTTGTTAAGTAATTTTGTTCGAAGGTCATCACTGCGCACGTCGTAAAGCCGGGAACATTGGAGAGTAAACAAACTGAAGTTTCGATCGAAATTAAGATTAGGCAAAACATTTGCCGCTCTTATCGTTTCCTTTTAAAGTTCTGCGTCAGATAAGTTTTAACTTCAAATATGCTTTCATTAATGTGGAACATTGTTCGATGAATATTGAATGTCTTTGACGTAATCTAGTTTCTTTACAACTAGGAATGAATATTTTTCAAAGGACATTTTTCATAAGTGTTATTGAATGTGGAGACACCTTGGTTTTGGGTAATTTCCAATGATATGTTTAACTCTAAATTCAATATTTCATTTCAAATTTTAACTTTAATTTATGTTTATTTTGACCATAAGATATGAATTTGTATTATATACAGAACGTAAGTACAAAAGATTTACAATAAAGATTCGAAATGAGCACAATGCGTTGTAACCGGAGCCTCGCTTTATCACGGGCGGACAACGGACACTGGAGCTTACCAAGCTCTGAGACGTACTGAATTGTTTCCACGAAACTAGCAAATTGCTACAGTTTAGGGTTTACATGAAAATGTTTCCATGTTCAATTTGAGAAATAAGCGCATTTAAGGTGAACTATTTCTGGACTATCGGTGGAAGAGTTTAGAAATTTAGCGACTTCGTCACACCGCTTGATTCGAAGCGAAAATTCGACTAGATGTTAAAAATATATGAAGTTTACTCCATATGGACGGTTTCATTTTTGAAACTCTGATACTCTAATACTGGCAGTATTTTGGAATTTTTAATAAGATGTTAATTTTGACAGGTCACCAAACATCAGTCACAAAGCAAACAATATTTAAATATACTTTGTGTGGTTGTTAAATATACTGAAGCTGACTGTGGAATGGTTCACATTTTTAATTATGCTCATAGTAAATAACTCAGTTTTCTTTAATTAAACCTTTCTATTCTATAAGTATAATGCTTAGAAGCAACACTAAATGTTCTCTATAACCTGTTCCCTCTGGAACAAGTTTTTTCTCTAACAGCTTTAATAGATGCAGAATAACTGAAAAAAAATTACACCGATAAATAGATTTTCCGTATGGTGACTTCTTTGGTGCAACCGAAGTATTCATGTTCGATTTCCCCTTCATATATCGTTTAATCATAGTCCTGAATGGTAGTTTTAATAGATATTCATAAACTTGAAAAGGTCAATACGACCAAACCCATTTCATTTATAATCTGTATTTGCAAAAAATATGTTTTATACAAATTGAATAAGCATACACTAAGAGTTGATTAAACAGCGACCGCAAAATATGATAAAATCGGGCCATAATTTTGATTAAGATTTCGTTAATACATTACCTACTATAATAATGTTTCGGAATACAACGTGTATTTGCATGGCCATTATTACGATTTATTACATTGGTTATTTTGGGACTGTAATATGATATTTCTTCACAGCTACGAGTTTCTGAAAATAATTGTAGTGATGCTTGATTGGGAGGCATTTTTAACCAGAACTGCTAATGGTTTAATAGTTTAGATAGATTATAATATTCAATATACTCGATAGAATGTGTTGTCACTTC
>LQNK01000185.1:1077401-1138529 GCA_001586405.1 Phoebis sennae | reverse complement strand
AACACATCCTACGAAAAACAGTATTTATATTATAACTAATAATGTACCGAAAAGTGATTTATAACGAATGCTATTCGGTATAAACTTTAAGAACCGGATATCTGGCCAAATTATTCGGTTTGACATATTTTCATTGTTTTGTCGCGTATACAAGTTTTATTATGAACACTTGGAACTTCTCATAATTTAAGTAACTTAAATTATTTGAACCGAATATATTCCGCCGAAAACAAATAGTTAAATAGATGCCGAATACCGAATACCAAATAAATATTCGGCGCATTCCTTGTCCCCAATTATAACTGTTTCATACGGTGTTCTTAGATTTTCTTAGTGTGAAATTGGCAAAGTAAAGCTTGATTCCATCTATGAAAAATTTTTAAAAATAAAAAGTGATTCCTAAAATACCAAAAACAAAACTAACTGGTCTAAATCAAACGCTCTCAGGACCTTCGACAAGATAAATTACACCACATTAAATCCTACACACACACAATATTTAAAAAGTCTTCTTATTTCCCACAAAATGATGAGCTCAAGACTAATTACGCCTAACAGTTTATCAACTTAAGCCGTTTTGTCGCATAACTTACATTAATCTGATAACCGTGGAAGTTCACATCAGAGGTGATTTAATAGATTCCTGTTAACTACACACCTTTAAGTTGTTGGAAACTTTACAAGCTTTTCTACATTTTAAAATTATTTAACTATTAATTCGATTTTTGAAGAAACCCTTTATTCATTTGTTTCAACAATACTCGAGCCAAATTGTTTTAAATTTTTATCAAACAATTTTTTGCATAGGCGCATCCGTGATATCAAATTTTGTTGTTTACTTTTTTTGAGTAAGAGAAATAAAACACGAATAGAAAGTAACTTAGTTTTCCTTCAGTTACTATTAATTCGCTAACAGCTAACTAATATTTATTTATTTATTAATTCTTTTATAGCACTGTAAGATACAGAGGAGCTGAAAAATAAAGATGAAAGATGAAGAAATGTACTTTTTACAAGATTTTTTTACTAGGCGTTAAAATAAAATGTGTACATTATGTTAAGAATTAACTATCCATAAAAAATATGCAATTATATAACCTAATCTAATCCCCGTAACAAACAGTCTACAACATTGTAACCAATCATCAATAACCCAAGCGCAAATTACCGATCTCGACGATCCTTTCAAATAAATTGCAAGAAGAAAAGTAGATACGTGTTAAAATTCACAATGCATTTGATAAAGGAACCAAGTTCCTACAGGAATACGACATAGAGTCGAATAAATAATGCTTAATCAACTTCAATAACTTGCATATCTAGATGTAAAATGTTTAGATGTATGGGTATTTTTATATTCTCGTCTGTCTGTATAATGTGACATTTGGTATAAATAAAAACCATTAATCACTTACAGTGTATGAATTATAAGTATTATAAGTAGGAACCTTTTTAAATATACATGTAAGATAATGTTGTGTGGTTTTTAAAATTAAAATAAACATTTGATATATTATAATACTTCTCAATAGTAGTTATTCCCAATTTAAAAAATAGTTTAAAATTACTTGGGTGTCCTGCATATATGTAATTGATTGTTGCTAATAAACGATATTGTATTATTAAAATATAGATTAAATATACAGTAAAGCCACATTTTAACCAAAAACATACAAGTATAAAAGCTTTTCTATGACCGCCTATTTCATTCATCTTTTGTTGGTTAAAGTTAAAAATTATGCCAAAAAAAGTATCTACAGAACTCAGACCTCATTTAGTTTGTTTTTCATGTTCCACTCGGATTTTTATAAACACAGCATCATTATTCCGCTGCTGTGAACACAAATTTTAAATTTCATACAGAAAAGTTGTTCAGCGTAATCGTTTGAAACGGGGTGAGGAGGTATAATTTATTCTATTTCCCTTGCCAGCAAATTCCGCGAAGTCCAGGGCACCCGGGATATCAGAATACTTTTAATTCTACTGAAGAAGTTCAGGGTTCGGGATTAGCTTGGATATTCATGAGGTAATTGGTTTTTGTATCGATATTAATTAATGCATATTTGATGACAGTGTGTTTTTGTTTTTGTATATGAATTGAAAACACGGATAATAATTTAATCGATTAAATGTATTAATCAAAGCATACATTGGAGATTACTACAATAAAGATATAGACGGTGATTTTTAGTCGTTTAAAACTTAAGACAAACCGATATTTGTCTATTGACCAACTGTAGATCATACAATGCAACATACATGATCTTTTTAGTTATCAGTTATTCTTTAATATATTGGATTCATACGAATAGAACAAGGTTGATGCCTTTTCTAGAATAATTAGATACTTCAATTCACAGTTCATATTGTTGAAATTTATGTCCATGTCCCCGACTAGTGCTAGGATCATAAAATGCACTACAATAAATACACTCTATAACCCGTTTGAGCTGAACGCATACATTGCTTTATCGAGCTTTATAGATGCTCTCTAATATATCCATAAAATGCTCTCAGAGGACGTTACTTGTCTGCTCTAACTTATGCTCGCCTAGTGTTAATTTCACAATGCTCGAGTATTTTACCAGCAGCGATTACTCGTTTTAATGGGTAACAACATCACATATATGGTTAATTTTCCGACAAAGGACATATTTACGTAGGTTCTGCGAACAACATAGAACACACTTTACTGGAAATTGTTCTCCAAAAATAAGGTTTAGAAATCAAATGTTCTGGTGCGTCTGTAAGAACAGATATATTTTAAAGAAAGTTTAAAATCCTCATAACAACTACTATTCCCATTTGGAATGTTCGTCGATCGGAGACACGGAGAGTAGTACAATATCATTAGCATATTCATATCCCTATTCCAATTCCACTGTCACAACGTATTCTACAATTGCATTGCGTCAACTACTCTTAAATAAATAAAAATGCGGTGAAATATTAAATTTAAAGATCCTCGTTTGGCTATCTATCGAGATAGTTTACAAGGTTTTTAAAATTAAACGCTAAACTGTACGACAACCTAAAATGGATCTAAATAGCTTAGTATAAGATTGATATTTAGATGCTGAGATGGTAAGAATGTGTGTTCTAAACAGTAAAACAGTTGCGTGTTCCATGGCGAAGTAACCGTAGAACTGAATAAGTAAACGCCCCAAATAAATCAAGTTAATTGCACTGGAGCACCTCCTCGTATGAACCATCAGCCCTTGAGTTTTTGATAGGAAATGTATAGTATCTCCTTTCACTGTATTATATTATGCATATCATGTTATGTCTTGTTCACTTATTTAGTAATTAGCTACGCCTCGGGGTGCCACTAGTTTTCCAGCATAATAATAGAAATTATTAGCCTTCTTCATTAATCTGAAAATTAGTGAAGTCCTGCAAGTAATTTCGAAGACCAGAAGTATTTTTTATTCGATTCTAGGAACTTGAATATTGTCTATATTATCAGCACACATACACAATAAGTAAAGTATTTAAAGAGCATTCACTTCTAAACGGGAGTTAATTTCAACCTAATGAAAACCCTGTTAAAAGTTTAAATTGGTAAAGAGGTGAAGAGAAGTTTGAGCAAAAAGCACAAACAATATCGGATCTAACATCTAATTTGAACTACCAACGCAAGCCCGAAATTTCTAAACTTGTAAAGTTGAAAACTAATAATGTAACTAATAATATACGAAGTTGGAAACAAAAACTGTTTGGCTCTTCTTGAATTTCCCAATTTGTTCATCGAATAATGTATGAAACAACAGCATTTTATAGGATGAGAGAGAATCTCGTCTGATATATTTTCTTTGTGCTATTTTGGAATATACTAAAATTACTAATATTTTCAAATGTTACGAATTTTTAATATCACATACTCGTACAAAAAAAAATATGTCTTGAGGCGAATTTTTAATCTAAAAGGAAGGTGGCTGTTGAAAAATCATCAAAAGTTAAGACAAATTGATAACCACAGTAGCCGCGATTAGGAACGGGAGTTCTTGGTCTCGGTGGAAGTCTAGGTTGCGAACACATCATGGTGCTCCAGTAACGATCCCCATGAACTGATGCTGGAGTGCCTGCAGTTTATGAATCCGAGCAGGATGGCAGTGACCGAATGCTACACTTACGTGTAGAGCGAATGCAAGCTTTGTACAGCGTCATCTTATTTCTAAAAGACAGCGCACAGTGCTTGTTAAGAATGTATAGAGGCGGCTCATAATAAAGCTAACTTTCTTACGAACTCGCCGATTGTGAGGGCCGAAGGTAATACCGGCATGAATGCAAATACTGAACGCAGCTTCTTTTATCGGGCTTTGACGATTGATAAATGACAGTTACAACTAAAAATGGCAACTTACGCTTGTTGAAAGACGAAATTACAAAACATTTTAATAAATATAACAATAGATAATTACATAAGATAACAACTTTAGGAGTTAAACTGTACTATCCCTCATTGAGTGTAACCGGATTGAATACGCATGCTAACGAAGTAACGAGCATTTTGCTCGTTAACAGTTGCCCATATTCGATGAATATTGGATTGAACGATAGATTTCTAGTTTTCTCCCCATATTTCTTCTCTTAAACATTACTGAAAGACTGATGCAATTCTATTTCTCAATACATTATAAAGAGCAAACGTGTAATATAAAAAAATAAACAGATTTATATATCAGGAAAAATCGTATAAAGGTTTATTAAACTTTCACAATTTTACCATTTGACCCCGGAATTCATATAAGTGAATACCAAAAATAAGCGGGCGAAGATGAATGAAATCAAAATTAAGACTGAAATATATTTACAGTGGAACAAGCGCATCCCACGCGGTGTAAACGTAATGGGATTCAAATTACATCCATAATAAATTGTTTATTCTCATGAGGTAACTTGTACTTCGTAGTTTACCGAAGTAACAATCTTAATTTTCCTTTTACACATTAAATATTATTTGGGGAAAAAATTAACAACTTCCCAAAAAACGTAATTTGCCTTCTGAGAGGTTCTTATAAAAAAATCAACAAATTATAATAATATTAAAAAGGAGAGAACTCCAAGAAATATTTAAAAGCTCCGAGGGCATTACCCTCAGTAAATACATCTTGGTTAAAAGAGGTTCTTGGTACGTCTTAAACTTCCTCATTTTGTTTAGTCGTAGACCTTGTAAAAGTACATAAATATGAGGAAAGTGTGGGACCTTTAACAACCACACTGTTGGTTAATAAATATTTTTCAAGACACGTTCTCAGGATGAAAAAATAAATGTTGAAAGGATTGATGAAGAATAAAAAAATAATGGTGGGGAATAAAAGATTTCTAAAACCTCCTTGAATAAGATTAAAATGCATGATTCATTAATTTTCACGACCCTATTGGCGCAGTCGATGGTCTATTGCGCCGGAGCGTATGGGTTCGATTCAAGTAGAAAATTATGATGTGATGAACATTATAATTTTCTACTCTCTGGGTGTTGTATCTATAGTATGTATGTATTTACAACAAAATATGTTTAAATATGTCTATCACTTGTCTAGTTTCCATAGTACAAGCTTTGCTTATTCTGGGATAGTATCACTATGTATGAGGGGAAAGAAACTTGGTTTGAACTATGATTAACTTTGTGATGATCCATTTAAAAACACAAAGTTAAAATAGATATCGAAATAAGTACTTATTAGGCACAATTACTGAATAAAAGGAAATCAAAGTCCTGTAAATATCGTCGAATACATTGTTGTTAAATTGCGGTAATAATGACATTTCTATCAGATTCTTGAAAATAAATATTGGTATTGGTTCGGTTTTAAAATGAACAATAATCACGAACGGGAGTTTGTTGCCGCTTAATTTGGTGGTTTCCATGCCGGTGGGTAATTAAACGATTGTTTGCCATTTTGCTATAATTAATGTCGGTGAGTTTGATTTGCGCTAATTATCTTTCATGTATTTAAATATTAATTCTGTCCTATTGCTTGGTCAGTACGTTAATTTGATTTTTAGATTTCGCTGTTAGTTAATTGCGTTCTACGCTCATCCAATTCGATCAAATATGATTGTAATTACACAAATATTATACATTGAACGTATGTTCGTTAATAATTATTGCTACACTGAGTGTTATTTATTTACGATCGACTTAATTTAGTATCGATGAGACCAGCTTAATCTAAATCATCTATTTGATTAGAAAAATAACATTTGTAATGAAGATATCGTTAAAATTATCATTTTCATTTCAGAATGAACTCAACCAATTCCTCAGCTAATAAAAATCGACGCTAACAATGCAATGGATTGGTATTTATTACAGTGGCAATTTATTTCTTCGAACGTTGCTAAAATTGACGAAGTGAACGCCTTAGTTTCGAATCCCGCAAGAGTTGACTTAATAATAAGAACGAGCCGCGAAAATCGCTTCGAGTGAAACGAGACCCTTGGGAGGAGTCGCGATCGGCCTCCTTTTGCTTTCTTTAACTTCGACCGGTCTAGCGTAGCCAACTTATCCGGATTACAATAGACTTACGCTCTTATGGCTAAACGAAAAACTTCACCCGTTAAAGTGTTTCCGTATTTTTTGTAGAGTTTAAAACGTTAGCTTAAAGAGCGAGCTAGTTTTAAACAATGCAGAGCCAACGTGCTATTTTTGTTTGATGCGGGATTAACTTTCATTTCCGCGCTCGTAAAAGTAAGCTAAGTATCTTTAATGGTCTGAGGGTTTTAGAATTTATTGACTTCTTACTCACTACAGCTTTATTAATTTCATGGAAAACAATTTCAATTGACACGAGCACAATATTGTCGAATTTATCTATGTCAGCTTTCCTAGAGATCTTGTTACGTGTGGCGGTAAACGCATAAGTACATACTTAATAATCATCAAAATGTTTTAGTAAAGACAAATTCGCTAGTATTATTAAAAAACAATTATATACTCTATTTTGTGTTAGATAAGGTTTTAAATGCAATAAGTGAAATCTGTAAATTTGAGACTGGGAAATAGACGAGTAGAGGGCGTAACGGTGTTTCACTGGCTTATGGCACTGTATTAATTTTGAACCGTAGTAACTTTAGTGGTGACAGAGCTAAGATACCAAAACATTATTCACTTTGTAACGCAAATGAAACTAGCGTTTAATTTACTGTTATAATTTAGTGAATTCCTTTAGAACCGTAGCGTAGTGTACCGTAGTCACTGTGGCCACAAGTTGCAGGTTCTTGGATAAGATTTATAGGTACTTTATTATGTGTAATGAATAAACAATATTCGAGTAGTTCAGTGTACCCACACAGTACCTACCTAGATACCTACGTACTGTACCTACTAAAAGAGTTAATGTTATTAATTTTTAAATCATTCATATGTTTACACACAACTGTTTACTGATTTATTATAAAGCATCTGATTTTATTATAAAGCAACCGCTCCCAGTTTAATACATCCATAGAACAAGATATGAGCAACAGCACGTGAAATTGCTTAAAGGGGAACAGGAAAATCACACGGTGTAGTTTCGCGGGTCGACTCGCTTCACGAACTACATTACACTTTACATAAAAAACATTGTGTTGAACGACAACGGGGCATCAACTTTCCCAGCGAAGACATAAGCGAAATTGAATTACACATATTGAAAAAGAAATGTGTAGCTCCTTGGTAGGCGTGGTTTAGCCCGCGACTCCTCCTACAAAGTGTTTCGCGCATGGATCGCGTCCATATCGCTTCGCTCGAATGTCACTCAGACGCGCTCACGGCAAACAATCCCAGTGAGAAACGGTACGCGCGACGGGCCTGTGCTCCTACCGCAACCAACTTCACAACTTCTCAGCGAGTACACTTTTCGTTTGTTTTGTGAACGAACTACTCATTCATTGCCAGTGTTTGACTTGGACAAAGTATATTCAAACTTTATCGTGTTTGATTCGTGGATTTGATGAATAATTAGAACAACAAAAATCTAAAAATAAATTTAAAAGGTTATAAGTGAAAACTCGTTATGTGTACAGTGAAAAGGACGTAACGTGGCAATTTATTTTATTCGTGAACTGACTGTCATCAAATGATTTTTGAGAAGGTAAAGTATTAATTTGAGTAAATAAATAAAATAGATTTTTTTATTTGCATTCTGTTTTAAATGAAAAATAAAGTAATCAATATTACTAATTTAACAATAATGCGTTTTATATTTAATTTAAATTGTGTAGATCTGTTTTAATACAAAATATATGTAACTTAATACACTCCAATGCGTACCAATAGTGTCTACGAAAAGTCGTAGCTCGTAGCTAAAAGTTCTCGAGGAATAAAATCGCTGGTGACATAAATGCTATAGGGCAAAATTATTAAACCTTTTTTTACTACAAGTTGGTTACAAAAATACGTTTATTTTTTTTTCTTTAAAAGTCCTAATTTTTAAAATTGTTTTTATAAATTGAAAAACAACTTTATTGATTTTTAATGGATACATTGCTTGAATAAATAAAAATATTATAATTTGTTATAGTTATTTATTTAAATTCGATATCAATGCATTTTTTTCTAATAATCTTATATCAAATAAATATAATTATAAGCAATAATTACAAGCGATTATGACCATATTTTACCAGCAATACTTCTGATCCAGAACCCTAATAACCCATATCCTCAATCCACGCAAACGAAGTCAAAGCGGTCACTCGTGGTATTAACTATTAATCCAATTTTATAAAAACGGCGTTTTGCAAAATGAATAGAACTGTGTTTTTAATAATGTTCTACGAATATGTTCTATTTTACTTCAGCAATTAGCGATTATTTATGAATTTCATTGGATGTTAGTAAGTTACTTTGTTTCAGAGACTTTTTGCACTATTATTAAAATATTGGTCATCAATTAAATTAAAATTGTTAAATCTCACAGAGTACTTATAAAATACAACCTATAGAGAGGAAGTATATTTTCATATTATGTAATTTTAGTATTAATTAATAATTATATATTCATGAATGTAAAACAAAAGTTAAATTTAAAATTGTGGTTGTGATCCATAGCTTAATATGATATTGAAATTTATGGACACATTATTATTGCACTATCAAATTTGATTTCCATATTCTCAAATTAATTTTTAATTTAATTACATTTAATTGTTCATTGGATTGTTCTATATTATATTATTTTTAAAATGCCTTTTTGATTTCAATATTCCCTAATTAGTTTAATATTGAATAGAAATATTTGATTTTTATTCATTTTTTTTTTTTTTGAAAATTGTGAACTATGTAACAGTTACACAACTAGTTATTTAGTTTTAAACCAAAACTATAATTATGTAATAATTATATTTCAGTTAAATTAATTAAAAATAATGTGAAATATTTAATTAAATACATATAAAAACATCCATCAAGAATTATCAATACTTTTCATAATATACACTAATGTTAATGATTAAAAAGTATTGTCATTAAAACATTAACCCTTTTAAGAAATCTACTTTGTATAAACAATTTCTTTACATAAAATGGCACATAAAATAATCTATAATTACTCCTGAAATTTGATTGAAATGACGTATAAAGAATACAGAGTATAAAATGGATATGAAAATGTATTTAAAAGGTGGAGTTCGTCCTTACCTTAGTACCTTAGGAAGAATTAAGAATAACAATAAACAAAAATTGTTTTCAGTTTATAAATATTAAAAATTGTTTCTTTCAACTACTAGTTATTGTACGATTTAAATCACTTTTATATGGACAAACCAACGGTGTTGTGCGTACGCTCTGTTAAGTTTTTCCCGCTGACGAGCATACTGTTTGGTAAGGCTTTGACAAAAAACAGTGACGTGAAGTAGAACCACGGGTCACTACATTTCTATACTACAAAAGCCAGTTTACTGAATTTTGTTACCTTTTAACTATATCCTACGCTATCTAGTATAGCCTAGAATAGAAACGACTTTGGCTGTAGCCTGCTATGAAAAGAACATAACTTGTTTCGCAATTCTACAATATTGATGTTACATATATCACGCGATAAAATATTGTGTCGTTGAAAGCAATCAATGTATGTATTTCGTTATGATTGCTTCATATTTCAGTATAGTTTAATTTTCTACTATTCTTTACTTTTCTACTGTTTGTTGTTATCTATACACTGGTGGCTCCGAGCTAGACCTCGCGTTGTAATGTATAAATCAATAATATTCGGTTAAATTCATATGCAAATTGCCTATTTAACATAATTAATATGTCATAATTAGAAAAAGTAATAAAGAAAGATATTTTAATATTATCTCGGGATCTTGAAAACACATTACTAATTGCATAAAATAAAAGTATATATTAATAATCATAAATAATCTCATATTTAATGATTAGTCACATTTCTTAGAATTGGAAATGCAACGACAATAAACATCCAAGTTTTCCAAAGACTTAATTGTTTTTGCACTTTAATGAGCAATACAATTAATTACAAAATAAAATTCACAGATAAACGAAGAGATTACTCGCTGGAATCAACTCCACGGTTCCATTTATAATAATCGCGAAATCTATTTACATAGTAAATGAGAAATTAATTTGTATCTGAACTATGGTTCTTTAAAATTAAATTGCTTTACATTTATCGTTTGTTCCCTTTCATTTTAAAGTAATGTACATTAACGTATTTGCAATTTTTAAATTGTCACAATGAGCGATTTTAGAACAAACAAAATTAAGAGTTTAATAATTGAAAGCACTTTTCCAAGTATTTCATTTATATCATATCTTGTCAATACGAATAATTTATAATTTATATGTGTATCATTTTTTTTAAGTGATGAAAATTATAGAATGTAAGGATTTCAATGACAGTTACTGGTTTACAATTAAACAATAATATTTTAGTTACAAGTATAAAGCATTTTCAGACTTTATATATATTTTTATTTTTTTTAATTAAATCCAATTACAATTTTCTTCCCTATAAAATGAATTTTACACATTCTTATCAAATTCTACCACCTGTTTATGCTAAACGAAAAATTGTTAACTTTCATAATTTACAAAAAGTATAGTCTGAACCGTTATTTTATTTCTCATGTAAACTTTTAACTTCAAAAAGTTCCGAGTTGGGTAAAGTATTTGCACGAATTGTAGGAAATAAACATTTTTTTCTCTCTTTCAAATAAACGAGCTAGACGTCGCTTTGTTACTATTAAGCAAGACCTTCTATTTCCCCCCTATTTTTTAACCCTCTATCGATTTCACTCATCTTCAGACTCAAGATTTTCCTTCGTGTGTAGGTATCGGCCTATAATTTTTTATCAAAATCGGATTAACAATACTCCAGATATCATCGAAAAGCTTTTCAATACTTACATACATATAAACTTACACTCATTCGCCCATCTCGTCTCTCGGTTCGCTCGGTCAATAAATTTTATATTTTGGTAATATTAATAATAATATTTTATTTATACCAAAACTAATTATCTTCTTGTTACAAGGATATCACTTTATTAATAACAAAATGATATAGTTGTAGCAATTACATAGCCTTCATTACATTATTTTAAAAATATTTGTAAAGTAATCTTACATAAATATCTTCTAAACGTACAATAAACTGAGTGTCATAATATAAAAAATGCGCTGCAAAGAGTCAATACATTTTCTAAGTTGTTCATTAAGTTAAAAGCTTCTTGAGAGCCTAACAAGAAGCTTCGTCAGTTTTATAAAAAATGAGGACCAACATAATTCAATATTCCATTCATTTTCTGTATGAGTGTCTGTGTATACGGAAATTTTTAAGCTTTTGGTAAAAAATACCGGCCTTCGAGGTTATTACGCATTCCTTCATTTAAATTCCCTTTCAACTTTTTATAAATAGGTTAATTAAAATTGTATTTTGGGTGTAATGAAATGCTTTACGAATAAAATATTTAATCATTGCCTACAGTACAATTTTGTAACAATGACATTTAAAACACCGAATGGCTAAAATATTATCCATTAAATAATGTTCTTTTAAAATTATACTTATTATTTTTCATTCAAACTATAGTTCATTAAATAAATATATTTTGTAACACACGACGGAAAGAACTACCGGCCCATATTCTTTATCTAGTCTCCTCCTATTTTTCATCAACTATTTCTTCTTTTAGTTAGGCAAAGCACCTGAGACTTCAAAATGATTATTGATAATACGTTCAGTCATTTTATTTACGTTTTTTAAAGCGTAAAAGTTTCTTAAAAAGATGCTGTACACGAACAAATATTTACGTTATGATTTTTCCACTCAAGAATGTGTATAACATTAAAAACATAACAAGCACTGCATTCTTATATTATTATAGTCAATACTTCATTGGAGAAAGAAACTTATAAATAAGAACAAAGCAATTGACTTGAAAGTCTTCATTTTATTTATAATTCTCAAATAGACACAAGCGCTGTGCTTTTATATAAGCGCTTCAATTAACTATTCAGAAGGATTTATCGCTCATTCAAAGATATCATACCTACGCAATATTTTAATTATATTTTAATAGATAACAAATTTAAATTTACGCGTTTTGCTAACATTTTTCCGCTTTTCACACAACTTACATATCAAGATAATAAATACGTACATATAAATATTTTTAACTTAAATAACGAATGGCTCACTCCGAGCTGGATCTCGTTGTAATGTAGAAATCAACCTCTTTCATTTGATACCACACTCAGCTATATTCATATAAAAATCGCCTATTTTACCCCCTTTCTTCACCGATTTTGCTTTTTTTAATTTTTTGTTATTATTATACTATTCATCTACGAAATTTTATCAAGGTAAACTATAGATATACTCGGACAAACATTTACCTATTTGACCCCTCCCCCCATTATCGTATCCCCCTTACCGTTCATTCATATTCATACAATAATCGACATTATATCTTGTCCAAACTAGTCTTCTATGAAATTTAATCAAGGTCGGATATACAATGCTCAAGTTATCGTCGGACATAGTTATTCATACTTACATACAAACCTACAATCCATTCATACAGGCCACCTCGACTCTGAGAACTCGCTTCTTTCGGTCAATAAAAAACTATGCAAAATTTAAAAAAATATATGTATATGTGAGGGAAAATTTGTTTATCGCTTATCATCTAATGAATTTTACTAACCGGCTTTCCATCTTTAAAAAAGGGTTGTACGAAACAGTGATAAATGTGAATTTTATTAGGTTATTCCTTATCTTAATAGTGTGTAAATTACAGCTAAGTGGATTTGCAGGTAAGTGAGGTTACGTTTCCTGAAGGTGAGTAATTTAAAGACGGTTGCCTGATATCTGCTGACGCATCCATTACCTTCCAACAAAGGGTTAGAAACAGCTCGTAAATTATAAGAATGAATACGTTGATTTACAATATGGCGTATATTTCCTATGAAAACCAAAATAGAAAAAAGTGTAGCTTGAAATATAATGGTTACAAAGCACTGCTATAATAGGTGGCGATAAATGATACATAAAAGTTGGGATACATGTTTTATTAATTAAATTAGTTTGTCACATGAATATTGTAAAACTAGACTATAGCCCGAATTCTTTACATGCCCGAAGAGAGCAAAGTGATGACGAATTGACGACCGAAATGGACAAAACATGAACGTCTGATAACGAATAGGACATCCGACTATAATTATAATTACATGTAGATACACTGTTAGATCACGTGGGCACTTTACCTCATTAATAGCACCTGTAATGAAAATCAACTTATAGTTCCAACGTAAAGTTAAAATTTCAGATTTTTTCCTTAATCATATTATACATACAATCATTGGCTTAAATTAAGATTAATTTCAAATTTAAAACTCTTCTAGCAACAAATTATTGATGAGAACAATGTTGACTCAGTTAAAAAAATAATTAAAATAGCATTCATTAAGGCAAAACAGCGCGTTCAAACAATAACCACGCTAAACCTAAAACAACAAACACGATGTTACAATCTATTCAAGCAAACACCAATGAAATACGTCTCCATTATTCATTGTCGTCAAAATGGGCCCAACGAAAATAAAATCGCAGCGTCAGTGAGTGTCCGTCGAAAATCAATAGCTAGCCAATATGTGCCTATCATTTTGACATCTAGAATTTCGTCCGGCTTAAACCAACCGGGTTATTCCTCTGTTGCATGACGTCACAGTTTTTGCGCGACATGTCACACACGCTATTCATTAGACATGCGTTGTCCGGCGACATTAATTACAGGATGACCCTGGTAAACGCTGCTATGCAAGAACATGAGAGCTTTATTGTTTTATGTGGACAGGTAAATGGTGGCGCGTCGACGTGTGAAATATTTATCATGATTTAGTACCATACTATTTCAATATTTTTATAGAAATCAATTAATTAACCGACGTTACAGTAAAGTTTAATAAAGTATAGTTAGAATAGCTTCCCATCCAAAACATAAATATAAAAATACTCGGCCATATAAATATAAAAAATAATAACTAGCTGATCCGCGCAGCTTCGCTCCCGTAGCATAATGTTATATGTATGGCCTATATTACTCGTGGATAATGTAGCTTTCGAATGGTGAAAGAATTTCTAAAATTGGTCCAGTAGTTTTTGAGCCTAATCATTACACACAAACAGAGTTTTCCTCCTTAAAATATTAGTGTAAATGTGTAGAACTCGACGTCACCAATAAAGATCTATATGGGTGCTAAGTTTTTTTTTTCACTCGGGATTTAGGTAGTCGAAGCTGAAGATTCTAAGTTCATGTATTACACAGCGCGTCGCCAGCCCTTAATGGCAAATAAAATAGGAGAGGGCGCTGACTCTAGACATACCGGTTTTCCTGGTTTGAGAGTTAGTGGCTCCAATACTTGATATGTACATATACATTGTGCCAATAAAGAATTATTATTATTATTTCATTGAACTTTACTGGAATATGTCTCGATACTGCTAAAAATGGTTACCAACACCAAATTTTTGAGTACTTCCTTTATTTATCAAACTCTTCAATAACCTTTCGTACAATAATCAACGTACAATATTTCTTCCTTTGTTTCAAAAATTACTAACGCACGTATGAAATCCTATTTCTAAAATTATACATATGTTTCTAATATTATTTGCCACCGTATTGATTATCGACCGAATTAATTTTAATTACATATAGCGGGATATTAATTATGTTAGTTCGTACATTAAATTCGTCTACCGAGATAACAAGTGACACTAGGAATTATCCTTGATCTGAACTTAGTGAAGGGATTAAGATGTATTCGCTCCGTCAGAATTACTACAGATCGCCCTCAATCTTGAACATTCATCTACACATATCAAACCTATCTAATATTGACACTCATCGAAACTGGAAGCGAGTTCAAAACTAAGTTTTGGGTGTGTCTTGTGTATTAAAGTATTAACGCTGAACTATAAATTGCTTTAATTAATTATACGCAACACTGGGGCTATTATTTTGGTCCATTGGGTACGTATTATATAGTTTATCAACAATTCAAGTTTTTTATCTTGGATCTATTCAAATATTATGAAGCTGAGTGTTTGTTGGTTTGATTGAATGTGCTAATGAACTACTTTTCTAATTTGAAATAATATTTTTGTGTTAGATGTACCAATAATCTAGTAAAACTATTGGCCATAGCACTTTATGCTATGGGAAGAAAGTCGCGCGGAACTACTACTAATATAATATAAATGCGAAAATTGTTAGTATGGATAAATATATATAGAAAGCTACTGGACAGCTTTGTATGAAACTAAGTATTAGGTAATGATCCGGAATAGTATAACGGCTACTTTTAATCTCACGGGATCAGAGGGTACGCGGGTGAAACCGCGGGTTGTGGCTAGTCTATCATATAAAAAATTATATACAATATAGGAATACTATCCAATATCCACGTGTGAAGTGTACCAATGATCAAATTCCTCATATTCAAAAATTGAAGGCATCCCGTGTCCAATACAAATAAAAGTCCACGGGTGCGCGTCACTGAAAAACAGCAATACAAAAAACAAAAGTACGAGTATGCTTTGATGAGTGACGGCGTACAGTCGGCGCTCGGACGTAGGAAAACCAACATTTCCGTCGTACTAATCACTTTATTGCAGCACCGTGAATCAGGGATCGCGGCCACATGCGGCAGCCGACTGATTACGCTGGTTTATAATTGCTGCTCTTACAAATGAGTCCGAATTGCCAACACGACGATATCGAAAATGTTTTCGCTTGATCGTTCATTAATTTGTGTATATTTTGTCAATTTCAACATTTGTCTGATTAATGTCACGCTGCTTTGTGCTGATTTCGCATTGTTATTTAGAAATTTTGTGGCTTTTGATGTTTAATCTTTCAAATTTGTATTTTCATTACCGAATCTAATTTCGGTTATTATTGAATTTGGCTTTGAAATTTTATAGAAAGCCTTTGCTTTAAAACTTTGTGACTCGTTATCTCGTTTGATCTCGATTTGAGACGTTTCTGTGACTCTGTATTATGATAAAAACATTAGTATATTTTATTCAGTAGCTTCAAAGATGAGAAGCGTTAATGTCGCGAAATTCAAACGGAACCATCTATTCACGGTTATCTTTAATATTCATTAACTATATATCAAAACAAATAAAACATAAATCAAATAGCCGTATACTTTGAATGTATACAATTATTTCCTTATTAAATGTTAAATTAAAACCTAAATTAACAATACAGAATACTTAAATCGATTTGATAATAGATTTCAACACAATATCGATAATTATTTCCAGTAAAACGCAGTACTTGCACGTACTCGTACATGTTTATTATCTCATGGCGCTAGTTTTACTTTATGACAATTGATAAGTAACTATGCAAAGATATAGATGGCACCACTGCATTATACTATCATGACATTGACATTTCAGTTATTGTTAACAAATGTTACTAACAATACCTATACCCAACTTCTTCTCTCTAATAAGTCCTAGATTAAGCGCCTGCTCTACTAACTTCATAAAAAACAGTGTAAAGAAATGTTAACTCAAAATTAAAAACAACTTACACTTACTATAAAGGCACTTAGCGCGCGCCTTTAAATATTCCGAATAACCCAGAACAATTCACGAGTAATAAAGATGCAAAATCTTAAACTTCTTCACGCGCCAAGTAAAACAAGTCATGCGAAACAACCCTAAAAACTTTATTACTTGGAAACTATTTCCAGTGCTCGCAAATTGAAATAATTTACCCTATCCGAGCGCATAACTTTAAGGTGACTTATGATCGCACACCATCGCGGGCAATGCGATAATGTCTCTTGATGTACACGCGGCAGGAAGGGAAGCGCGTAACGCGACGGTGTTAATTACAACTTCCTACCGTAAAACGTAGGATGCAATAACTTTGAAAAATTACGCAATTCGCACTGTGCATTCGGTACCGTCATTTTTCTTAAATGGAAACATGACTGAAACATGGTTGGTGTAACTTATGTAAAATGACGTTCAATAGTGACGTGTGCGACGTTTTTCCGTGATAATACTTATTCAAAAACTATTTAATGATTAATGTTAAAGTCCTTAATAATTTAGACATTTGGAATAAAATATTATTAAAAATTAATAATCTTCAACTATTAAGATAGGGAGTCGAGCATTGCTTCAGGCCGAATGTGGCTAAGCTCAAACTGGGAAACGGGGAAAATACAACTCGACCACAGAAAGTCGATGTAAAACAGTATTGCACTGTGTTCCGTGCGGTGAGGGGAGAGTTCTGGAGGTCTGTAAGGCCATTCTATTTCTCCTTCCTTGGATTTTAAATTCCTCTCCTTGTTCTCATTATCTTTTTACTTTCAATACTACCCCTCATTTCTTAAGGAATAATTTAAAATAATTTCTCGTTCTCTGGCTTATCATTGACGGTATCAGCGTCCTAAGGCCCTTTTCTCATCTGAACTCTTGACGAGCGTGGTAACTGGTCTCCTTCAAAGCGACTAACCCTTAAATCTCGCCGTACACCTGCAAATCCTGTCGTTACTGGTATTCATGGCTTGTGGTAGTCACTATACTTTAGGAAAACCACAAATTTCATTGCCTGCTGTGACATGAAAAATTTAGTCAAAATTCCACTTAAATCAAACAGGGCATTAAATATGAATGAGGCCTTAACTTATAATATAGCCAAGCCATTTTAAATATAAATGTTCAAAGTGGCTCGAAAAGCGTCGATAATATCAAAATAAAATAAATAAATAAATCTCAGTTGTAATGAGAAAAAATTAACTGCCCAAAGAAATCAAATACTTCGAAACACAAATTGGGTTAACGAAGTTTTCCTTCTGTTGGCACGCTGTCTAGAACTAACTTCATTTACCGAATAAAACGCGAATACTATAATTTTATGTCAAAGAAAACATCCAAACTCATAAATTATTGAAATATCAATAAAATGAGAATAAAAGAAAATAATTAATATTATTGGATATGACGTATAGTCGCATAAATAATACTATTTACTTGGTTTAAAGTGGATGATAAATTATTATAAGTAAATATACAGGGTGTCCCAAAATTCAACGATAATACGGCACTAGGTGGTGGGCCTACTCATAACTACTTGAGGAAAAATAAAATAAAAATTCAATCTTACTTATTTTTTTAAATTATAAAAAAAAATTGATTTGCTTCAAAAAATTTCACCTACTAAGACATTATTTGTTACCATGTCCACAATTTTACTAATATTTCTAACTTTTCTTTTGTATTGGAAACTTAAGTAGCACTGCTATCCACCACAATCATTTAAATACCCAGAATACATGTAGTTTTTACATAAAAAGCAATTGAAATTGTATTTTTCTCTAAAATTTCGAAAGATTTTTACTTTCTGTCAACTTTGATTCATTGTGGTGTAAAAAAAATGTATAGTCACCACTATGGCAAGTCTTATCAAAAGTTGGCGCATCTATTCAAGATTATTAAGTGATAAAATACCTTAATAAAACTAGCAATAAAAATCGTACAGGTCTATGCAAGAGTAAAGCAAGAGCAAAAAGTTGTATATTTTACAAAATTAAAGAAAACACACCTGTAGCTATTCCCTTAAAGTTTCCCTTTTGATTAAAATTTGCTTTATTCTTAATATGTAATATTTTTGCGTAAATCTATTTTTTGATGAATAATGGCATCAATATTATTAAAACAACTCTAAATTAGCGTTTCGTCCCAAAATTGCGGGCAGCTCTTAAAGCTATCCGTCGCTAACAGCTTCCAAAATTAATTAATATAATAAGAGACAACTAGCCTCCTCGAGTTTGTTTTGCTTGTTAAAAAGCTGTGTATTTCGGTCACTGGACAAAAAAGCTGGGTGTTTGCAAAGCGCGAGATCTTTGATATGAAATTCTTTCAGAGCCGACCGCACGTACGTCCCACACTCATATTTCAGATAACGTTCGACTGGCCTGGACTTCGCGCCGCGTAGAAATAAAAATAATAATATAAAGCCCGCGTTGTATGAGTTTTTAGATCCTACGCTTCCTTTTATATCTATTTTTATCATACTCCAGTCTGATTCAGTTTTACGCCCAATATACACCATGTTGTCAAGCTTGTGACTTGTTTTATTTTAAATGACTTGATCGAATTGTGGGCAGCTCTGAGAAGGCGTAATATGTAATCTCTTGATTTAATAATTAGATAATGATAATGTTTTATTCTCATAGCGTTTTTATTTTCTCGTTTCTACTTTACATTTTTACCTGCGACGATACTAATTTAACTGCGTAAATCTTTTATAATCGTATTTAAGTATGTTTTAACAGAGATACAAAATGAGACCAAATTAGCATAAATTATAACATAGGTACTCAATTACCTACATACGTTCTTCTTGTTTTAAGTTAGTGGGGTATATCTGACCGAGCGAAGGTAGGCCTCAGAGTCGAGATGGTCTGACGATTGTATGTTTATATGCACGTAAAAAACAGTTGTCCGACGATTGCTCGAGTGTCGTTTAACCGATCTTGATAAAATTTCAAAGGCGAATAGTTTTTAACACAAAACAATGTCGTGTGCAAAGTTGAGGGAAATTTTACGTGGGGATCGAACCCACAACTATAGGCGCAGTTGACCATTGCACATCTACTGCGCCAATCGGGTCGTCAAAATAGTTTAATTTTGTAAGGAAATAAGCGTCAAATTAATTAGATTTGTCGTTGTTGTGTAGTGCTTAACGTTTATGATTCCTGGACGAAATAAAAAAATAAAAAATAAACATCCTATCCAAGATATGTAATTATTCAAATATGTATTTAAAATTATGCTCGATACTAAAAATTCAAATGCAACAATAAAATTCTGAATAAATTTATTGCTGCATTATTATTATTAGTTTTTTTAATGAAGGGTGCTTAATCTCTTGAACGAATTATATTTAACTACCTCTTGCCCGCTGCTTCGCTCGCGAAAACTAAAAAATTAGTTGTGATTAGTACATTTAAACCTTCATTTTCGAATTTATACAGAAGAATACCAACAATTTTTTTTATCCCCGTCAAGGTATTTAAAGAAAATAAAAATTGATCTAAAATCTTAAATTATGAAGAACATCAAAATGTAAAAAAGAGTCGAGGCCGATTTTGACGATAATTACTGCATGATTTGATTTTTACAATATTGATTTACTCTCAGTATCAAACCCGTTGATTTTTCAATTGGTAAGAATGTTCACTTTAAAAAATCACGTAGATTGAAAGAAGTTTAAAAAAATACTGTTATGACATATACGTGGATATTAATGAATACTATAATAACCTTTATGTCTCTGTACATTACCTCTCCTCTCTGATCGTTTCTGTAAAACAAAAAATAAAATTTTTGAATATGCTGAGACCGATACTAAATATTATTCTTTCAAAATATTTTTTTCCGTTTTTATAAATCGCAACATCGTTAAAAATCCTTTCCTTTCAGATATTTTCATCGCGGCTCAGGCGGAACGGAGCACCATAAATATGACACGGGGTAACACTGGGCAGCACAGGAGAGTGACACGCTGAGCATCATGGCGGCGCGCGTCAGGGGCGGGGGTCCTCTCTCGCGGCTACTTATTTTGGCCGTGTTACACGTTAATTTTATTGGTAAGTTAGTCAATTTTACAGTAATGTTACCATTCTGTGCCAATCGATCTGCTCTATTTAAACCCTATGTTAGAATTACAGGAAAACTTAAGTTACCAATGAACTTAATTTTTTTAACACTTGTTCACACTTTTGTTTTGAAAATGAAAAAAAGTATCTACACTAATATTGTAAGAGAAAAACTTTGTTTGTCTGATTGTGATAAATAGGCTCAAAGACTACTGGACCGATTTTAAAAATTATCTCACCATACCAAAGCTGCATATTAAGCTTTATTTTATAGGCTATATAAATATATATAACATTATGCTACGGGAGCGAAGCCACGCGGATCAGCTAGTATAACGTGCTGACTTTGATTTGAAATTCAACAGCTACAATTAAATCTTGTTAAGTGGTACACGTTATTTCGAATACCGTAAGTTCAAAAATACTTGATATTTAAAAAAAAATATAGAATAATTCTGTAAAGTGCGTTTTTAAAATATTTAACACGTAAGTAATATACCTTCTAGTATAAATTCATTCTGTGTGGCCATCTGTCTATCCAACTGCCAAGATGGATGGACGTGCGCCAACTCCAGTTTTAACTGAAATATTTTTATTAGCATAGCAGTTAAAGTAAAACAAATAACTTTTATTTACATTTGTTTACTGTTGCTAATACTGCAAAATGAGAAAAATAATACGATGCAACGTTAAATTTAATTTTTGCTATCTTTAAATGGATTTAGATAAATGCTAATTGAAGTAGACAATTCAAGGAAAATTCAATAACAAAAGGTCGATGACTTCAAAACTAGAATGTTATTCCTTAAGAAACTCAAAGAATATAATATCATTTTGATATAAAAATAATTCAGATATAATCGTGAGGACGTAAACGTAGCAAATAAGGTGGTACGTTTTACTTCTTTGCTATCATGTATGGGTTTGTACAAAAATAACTTTTATTAAATTTAACACAGCTGAATTTGAGTATAATGACACATGATTTAAGGTTATTTTGCAGTAAAGTCAAAGTGGAAACATTCAAATCATCCCGCTGAAATTGAAAAAGCCTTGCCATAGATTTTTCATGGTTAAAACATTTTATACCTACATTACAATAACATGGAAGTTTTATAGCACATTCAACAATAATATGGTTTCAATTTCACGCTCCTCCACAACCGGTGCTCGGGTACAGGCATTGAGAGGGCGATTAACGAAAGATATGGAAAGTGGAGATCTTGGCGAAATTAAAACAATTTGTATAATTTAGTGAATTGCTTGAAATATAGCGGTATTAGATTGACTTTAAATACGAAATAGACTATAATGGAACTTTTAATACTTCTTATCTACAGAACATTTTTATTTATATTTTTTAATTCTGTTTAATTAAGTTCCTTAAAATAACTATAAAATTAGAAGTTGAGAAAGACCGTGTATCGTGTGTTCTTCTTTTCCAATCATGAAATCCTTCTCATCTCATATTATTATTTGCTAAGGATCTAGTTTGATATCACTAGGTTTCTTAGCATACAGCAAAAAATTCAAGATTTTTGTGAGATAAATCTGAGCAGAAATTCTATTAAAACTTTGTCGTTTTTCTTTGAACCACACAGTGAATCTACTATAATACTTGGTATGTATCGAAGGATTTTGCATCTTATTTAGAAAATGTATTACCAGTGGAAACTAAACTGAATTTAAAATAAAATAACAATGACAAAAAGCATTAAAAACTTATTTAAGTTTTCATTGTTAACTTCGGTACATTCCACGTAATTCCTTTGCTCTGTTAACAAAACTAATAAAAATAACCAGCATTAATAGTTGCGAGTCTCGCAGACAGATTTATACTTAAATAAAAATAAAAACACGTTATCGTAACACGGATGAACCCTTTCAGGACTGAAAGTGCAGGTTCTCGGGTCCTCATTGAAAAGCGGGCCACGGGTCACGGCTGTATAAAAACACGCTTGATATCACCATCATGAACATTTAGATATTCTTTGATTCAGGCGTACTTTGTTTTTCTTTTAAATATTGAGGAATGATTTTATAATCTTTTATGAGTATAATAACGTATGGATAACTAATACTTCTTAATAAGCGATTTTACGGTTGAACTACTGAGAATTATTATACTAGTTCAGCAATTTTAAACTATCTAAAAAGTTTAACTAGTCTACTACTTTACCTTTTTAGTTATTTAAACTTGAACTTACTTTTACTTACAATTAAACTACTACAAACCAAATAAAATTGAAAAGTTCTTAAACAATTTCTTGACAGTAGTGATACAGTGTAAAAATTACAATGATATCTATAAACATTAATTTAAAAAAAATTATCTTGTCACGTTAATTTAACTTTTAATATCATCACACAATCAAAATTTGCAACACAATTTTCTTCCGCAATCTAAGTAAAATGTAGCGTCAACAAACAGTAGATTAGAAATGTGCTTAAACTACCAAAACAAGCAGCGAGATCAGCAGACCGTATTTACTTGCAAACAGAGAAATTAAATTAATCTCACCGTAAAATTTTCACTCGCCACCTTATCTTGCGTCGTATTGTCATTTTATTGTGCCTACCCTGGAACCATTAGCGAAAATGTCACTGTGCTGGCATTGTAATCGCGCGCCCGTGGCCTGCCCACACAATGATGCGGCTATTCGACCTCGCCAACCCGCCCGCCCTTACCTTTACGCTATGATACAAATTTCACTGTCTATAATAAACGGGGACTCGCATTATTTCGAATACATTCTACCATCCCTCAATACATTTGAATTTTACTGGCGTGCCCTTAAAAACTAATGTATGAAAGCCACGCCGTATGCATGCGTAAACAAACACTTTTACGATTTCGTCGTCGGCGCTTCTGCTTCGGAATTCTTTGCATACGAGGAAGAAAATCACGCGCGCTTACACAGATTCCACTCACGTTGCGAGTGGCCGACAAAGGAAAAAGGGCTTGCATATCTTATTGCCACCTTTTCCAAATCCCTACTTAGGAGTCTGCGGAACGCGAAATACAACACACTAGGATAATTTAAGTACACGAGTTAGTGGTACGTGACGACTTTGATGACACCTTTTTTTATCCGTTCTATTTAAAACAAGAGAAAATATACAGCACCTAAAATATATAATAAAATGTAATAACCAGTGCCTATTAGCTGTTGCTGCCTACATTGCGTAATTTTTCCATCAAAATGTCACTACGGTTTTTCTCGTAATTAATCAGGGAGTCAATGAGCCGTTCTGTTTGGACTTATCTGATGAGCAATCCTTCCCCTGTGACTTACCAAAGAACATTATATAATGAACCAGAAAATGATTTTCAAACAAAATATTTCATAAAAGCATAGATGATTTTACATTATCGAGTTCAATGAACTCGTGATTCGTGTAGGGGATGGTGTAGGAGACAGACGCGGAAACAAAGCTAGTATTTATGACTGTTATCTTATTTGCATGCAATCCAGAGTATTGCTGCCCCCAGCTTCACTATGTCGTCCCGCCTTTCGGCATGTTTATAGAATATTTACTCATAAACATGCAGATTGCGGGTGGGACGCGTTTTTTATGTTAAATATAGAAAGGGGAGCTATTTTATTTATTACCCTCTTGACTTGGTGGCGCGTGACAGTGAAAGATTGCGTGAAATGCATATGAGAATTAAAATTATGCCTTTAGCTTATGATGATTTCACTTGTGTTATATACACTCTTATGTGGTTTACTTACTTGATTTATGTAATACATCTTACTTACATATAAAAAACTCAATTTTAAAACGTTTGATCTAGATTCTAGCCCATACTGATTTACCTGATACACGATAAGATCGGCGGGTTTAAGCCAACATCGACGTCTTTTTGTATTATACGTTTTGTTCGTTTCATATATATTAAACGTTCATTAAAAATCTTCACTTTACTAGCATTAACTACAATTATATTATATTTAACAAATGATGCTGAATAGGAAAAATTCTAATGAAAACTTTAGCTATTACTTTAAACTTAATAATAAAATATTCATCCAATATTAACATCACAGAAACGTATAAGTCATTTCAGTTATCATAGATAAACGGAATTTTTAATAACCTCTCCATAATCGAGAATGCAGACTGAAATAAAATGCATCCTCGGTAAAAAATGTAGAGGCTTGAATGAAAAAGTTTTTTCTTGAAAATTTCCTGGCAAAGTTACACAAATAATCTGCGAAATAGTTAAACGTCCCGACGCCTCATAACAGCATATTTTGCGTCAGTCTGTTGCGTTTAATGCTTTATCCGCTTTTAAACTCAGTGCTAAGTATATTTAAGACTTTTAGTTCCCTCCAGCTATGTTCTTAACTTTGTGTAAGCGGTTCGAGAAAAAGTTCGAATTTTTACGATGTCTTAATATTTTTTTTATATCTTAGTAGGTACTTATAAACAATATTGTGTATTATTTGGAAGTAGTTCCTGATTATTGTAAAAACTTACAACATTTTGTCAGTCGTTAAAGGTACTAATGTATTTTAAATACCTGGCAAAATAATAGTAATCCTACCTAACCTATCATACAAAATAGTGTTAGTAGATTTTAAATCTTCCAAATTTTAAGCAACTGAAAATACAAAAGGTGTGAGAATTTATCAGCACATACTCTGAACTCATTACGTTTATGTTAATTACACGTGACGTACGTGTCAAAATCGTGGAATGAGTGCTCGAATTTTTGGCCACACTGCAATATATTCGAATACGTTCTTAATTAATGTATCGGCGGCGCTATAGATATACTGAATCGAAAGTTTCGTGAGTCGGATCTCGTGTAGACATTAGAGTTCAGTTGACACATTACGGATGAGGCTGAGGTAATTAAAAACGTGACCGTCGTCACTTGTCCGACACCCTTATGGGTTTTATCTACTACACCATTCCCACCGATGAATTTTGTTTATTAGATACAACCTTCCAAAATTCGGTCACTTTTTTATACCGTCTATCAAATTTATAGAATCGTTACTGTGAAATGCGACAAACGTTTACGAGATGTAAAATTGTTATGGATAATTGGATCTGTAAATGTAAACGGTATCTGGAATCACGGTATGATATGAATTTTATCTTCTGAGAGGTAACGATATTACGGAGAGATGCCAAATACCGCGACTTTGCCTTATCTGAAGTCGCAAATTGCGCGCTTTTATATCTTTTCTCGTATTTTTGTTTAGTTTTAAAACATTTTGATAAGTTTTGAAACAAATCCTATACAAATTATTCCATTTAGAAAAACGAAAGGTGGCATTGTCGTCCGATGGCATTCTGATCATGTGTTACATACATTACATACTCTTATGCGTTCATATCTTACTAAATAACAGATTTACACATTTCACATAAAGGCCAATTTTCCATATGACGCGATGAAAACTCCCATAAATATAACCAATTTTAAGCTTTGTCTAAGTTGGCACCGCTATTTCACGCATCAAACTTTCCGTTGACGAAATTTATTCATGACGTGATCCCTTGTAAATACATTTGGGAGTTTATTGTCGTAATGAATTTGATATGGCTTTTGAAAACAAGCTTATCTTTACATATTTATATATATATTAGTGAGTTCATTTTAACTGGCTGTTTCATTTGCTCTTGTTCGTTGTGTGCGCTCGTAACTTTCGATTTCAATCTGATAAAAATTATATTATCCAGTTATAATGCAACGGTAACAATACATTTAATATATAGTTTAATATTCATGGCTTTAAAGAACTTTATTTTGCTCACAGTAGGAACTTTCATATTGCAGTTAATATATTTTGTCATTTATCAAGCGAATCGTTTTGTTTCTGCGGCTAAGAAAGTATAAAATCAAATATAAGTTACAAAAGTGACTGAATGTTGCAATATTGTACAAACACCCATGATTGTATGATTCCAATTTATTCATGTATAAACGATATTTATTGAAAAATATAGCATTATTTTTGAAACAATTATTAGATGTATTTATATGACTTCATTATTACATCATAATTGCGTTGTTTATAAATATTTAAAATTGATTCGCAAGTGTACATACATGTACCTTAATAATTTAATTTGATTTTGTACTCGTTTTCCAGTCACTCCTTCAAACATTTTAAGCGCGATCGTGGTGACATAATCATATATTAAATACACCATTAAAAAGTTTGAACACGATTAAAAAGATTTATTCACGAAGAACATGTCCTATCAAAATATCTCGGGCCACACGTTATGTCGGCACATTCTTCTCCTAAATTGAAATTCTCGAACGCTCTGCCTTCGCAAGCGGGACGGGGTCATGAGCCAAAAGACAAATAGAATGTCGATTAATACGCTCTTATATAATATTGATAATATATTAATTTGCTGGAAATTATATTTAGACAAGTTAGCTTCGTATCAAGTCTAGAATGGAACATGTATTATGTTCTTTAAAACCCTACGATGAACGTTTTTAAATTCCCGATCCCAAAGTTTGACGCGTAGTAACAACGCCCATAGATAAAAATAATAATTGGAATCGATTTTATTCTGTACAACCGGCAAAAATAAAAACATTGTACCAATGCAACGGACGAGCGAACTAAAAATCTATTCAGAGTAATTCAAATCGATAGCACTATCAAAATGCGTCCGTGCAACTCTCAAAGGCCGGCCCGTCAGACCGCTTCAAAGGCTCTGTTCAGAGGAAACAAGCCGTACATTCCCAGATCAATGTACAAGAATATAAGAGCTCGTGTCTCCCAGCCTTCTATACATGAGGCTTAAGGCTGTTCTTATTTGTCTGAGCTACATTTGACCGCATGGAACTCCCACAATGGTGACAATGAATTCATTCAACCTTTGTTGAGCGCGATTGGTAATAAACAATAAGAATTGTATTTCACGACACCAATTTGCGAATTGAATCTGTTATTTATGATGGACTCGAAACATATTTTTATATTCGCTTACAAAAGTTAAGTGAAAAAAGCGTACAAAAACATTCGAATATTAATGGTGATTAAGAATTAACAATTTTTAAATTTAAACGTTAATTCTGTCCTTTTCACAAAACTTAAATTTTATATTGCAGAAAAATCGTTATAATATATTGTAGATTATTCTTATTTCTGCAACGTTAACTGTGTAGAAAGGACAAATAATGGTATTTGAATATAACAATTCAACCCGCATACTAAAGCGGTATTCATACTCAAACAAAAAACGAAATAACGAAACAAAACAAACTTTTACCTGCGTTCGTAGCAATAATTGTTATTCGCTTAATAAAGCTATTATACATTGTACATTGAATTCGTGTAGATTCATTGTTTCTCTAATATATTTTGTCAACTTTTATACTATGATATTCTTTATACAGATTTATTTTTTACCCAAAAAATGATCGGAAAATGGTTAATTTTTAATGGGTTTATCACTCTCTTGTGTTATATTTTAACTCTATTCATCTTGGTAGAAACGATGATGAATCATAAGTAGAAATGAGCTAATACCCACATCTATGCGAAATGTTATTTCAATGAAACTAAGAATTAGGTCAAATTCTAGTCGTAATATTTGTCTATCGACAGATGGGCACATGGGAAGATGCATTTAAATGCAAAGAAATCTTCTAAAATGCAACTATGAATCCTAAAACGTATAAACGATAAAAAAGTCACTGCGTTTGCTCGCTAGTAGCATTACTATTGCTTTCATTGCAAACATTTGTGAATGAGAGTTCAAAGAAAATTCATGTGAAGTACAGGATGGAGCAATTATTCAACTTATTCATGCATTGTATTTCCGCTCATTAGATGTATATTTATTTAATTTACAACGGCTGGGGGTCGACGATAAGCTAAGGGGCGCGCCTCAGACTCGTCGACTGAATAACAATGCATGCGGGTAGCTAAAACGGTGCTTTTATTTAAGAAAATTTATTCAAATAAAGTAGCATAAACGTTCAGCGCAAAGGTCTTTTGTTGTAGCATTTTATGAAGTCGCAGTTGCTCCGTTCCGTGAACTATGACACGACTGTAGCGCCTAATAGAATTATGCTTAAAGGAATCCGTTAAGGAAAAAGTAGCTTGTTGCGGAAAATATTACTGTAGACAAGGAGCTTCAGTTTAGATGCTGTAAACGTAATTTACTTTAAGTTGATGATGCACTTTACCGACTGCTGTAATACCTTATGCAAAGTCGTTATTTTTAGTATGAAATTCTTTCATCGTTTATGTTATACAAGGTTTCTTAGTAGATTACTGTTACGTTTTGGTCCCATCGCGTTTTAATTTGAAAGATTACTTTAATTTTGCAATGTAAGAGAAAAAATATCAGCGTATTAAGCAACATAAAGCGCGTCAGTTTTTTGATGGATGACCTCTTAGTGGTATTTGAGTGCTTCGATACTTGAAAACGCACGTTAAAAGTGTGCCCCGGTTGTTTGTCATGATATAGCCATACTTTGTAACCAAGTTTTTTTTCAAATCAGGGTCGGTGATCATAAAAAAATGATCCTTTGGTGTTGTTGTGAATGTTATTCTTTCATGAACGGATTTGGACCATATTTGGCAGTAATATTTGTGTTATTTGGTCATAATATGTCGATTAATACTTACTAATATTATGAGAGACAGATACAGAGCTGTCTCTTCTTCACGTCTAAACCATTTAAATGATTTGGATGAACTTTTGTAGGAATATAGTCTGGAACCGGAGAAAAGATATACTTTTTATTCCGGAAATCCCGGGGAAACGGGAAATATATGCGGGTGACAGCGCGGACCCAGCTAGTATAAAATAAGTAAAAACAAAATCGAGAGAAGTCGCGAGCAAAAGCTATATGGTTTAATTTCTTTGGTAAAAACTATGAAAAACCCAAGAAGTAACAGTAGAGTACCTTTTTCACTTATATTAAGCGCTTTCCGCTCCGTGTGTATCATCGATCTATCGAAACCAAAAGAAATTTCCCTCATGTACATACATTATCTATAAATTTCTATTCTTCCCAATATATCTCTACACAATCTCAAACGCCGTGTATTAGGTGAGGATAAGATAATGAAGAAAAGTGAAATTCCCAACAGAATCCAAGGATGTACTACATGTAAGTTGACCCTCGTCAGGGTGAAAGCGCAAAGTGCTCCGATAACCGACGCAACCGCTTTTTGATAGCATCACTTTGCCCAACTTGCCATCTGTTGGCCATTAGGTCCCGAGCTTGGGTTATTGAAAAAGTACCGCAAACCCACGCTCTTATACGCGTGCTGAACATTTTTATTCCCCAATAATGACGCGCACTGACGAAATGAGAAAAAATGAATTAGTGTACAGCCGTATACTGAATGAGAATTGCTTTTACAGATTAAACGTTACGCGTCAGTTACGGCAAGGCCCTAGTTTATTTAATTGATAATCTACCAACAGGTCTACATCTAGTATATAAATTATTTTACGAAACATGTTATTACAGACAAAAAAATGTTATTACAGAAAAATGTATTGAATCATCGCATAAAGGTATTTAATGCCTCCGTATTGCAAAATACGTACACACGAATAAAACATTAAAATATAAATTGTAGTATTCAATAATATACATCTTGCATCTCTATTTAAAAGATAACAATTATTATCTACGGGTTCAAGCGACAGTACGGTTAGTTCAGCATCCATCTCTGTAAAAGCCATTTTAAGGAAATATTAAAACCTAAGCGTAACAGGCCGAAAAAATAAATAACCGTAAAACATGAAGTTAGTAAAAGGAAAACACGGCACTGTGTTAAAGGTCTTGTATTGTTAAGCTTGCTGATTTAAGTATAAATATTACAAAGAAACATTCATTTTTCGTATATATATATTGGAATTATCTTCACTAAAAAAATAATAAAATATTCAGGGACATTCAGACAGGCCAAAGCTAAGCAAAACTATGGAAACTAGATAACTGATAGACATACTTAAACATAATTTTTGTAAATAGATACATACTATAGATAAATTAAAACCCAGACAGTAGAAAATTACAATGTTCATCACATAATAATTTTCCACTCGTGAGGATCAAACCCACACCCTCCGGCGCTTTGGTCCATTGCTGTATGCACTGCGCCACTCGAGTCGTCAAATCACTAAATGCATTTTTTTTGTGTAGCCTTCAATTGATTTGGTAGATTTTTTTTCTATAAATATTTTAGAATGATTCCATATCCATTATAAAATTGCAAAAAATCATGAATAAAATATGCAGCGTGATAATAATAAGAAAGAAACACTTCAGGTTGATAGTGTCTTACTTTTCACAAAAAAACATCCAAATGTCACAGCAATATAAATGTATGACAAAGCAAGTTCCAACAATATATCAAAACCACCGTCACTGCTTCTTACACTTTAACATAATTTTATCTACTTCATCGCTAACAGAACTTAACTTTAATATTGGTATTATAAAATCTACATCGCCGTACGGAACATCGTATTTTTCTTCCTCTCGTACCCGGGTTGTTCCTGGAGTAATTGGTAGTCGCTTTCGACGGTGCGGTTCTTATTTATCTTGCAGGTAATTCGTTTACACGCGAGAATAGTTTCAACACGTGCCGTGGTCAAGATGTCTTTAATGAATTTCCTTCCATTTGCCTTCTTGGGCTAATTCCAATGGATAATCTAAAAAAACGGGATGAAAAATAAATATGCTATATATTATTTGTTTTTAGCCCCGATTCATGAGATATGAATTTGATACTGTATAGCAAAGAAATACAATTTTATCATAGGTACAATATAAGGCTTTATTTAAGCAACTATTTCTATGTCTAGTGTACTTTTAAATAAGTCACTATCCGATATTATCTTTATAATAATACATTCTTCGTTCTTAAGTTATACTCGGTGGAATATACAAATATATTAAGTTGTTGGTTGTTCTGAGGGCTTTAAATGTTCACATATGATTTGAGAATATGCGAACACATAACATCTTGTGTATTTTACCTTACTAACCCACCGTTACGTAAGTCGATAATTGAAGATGTAATCACGTTCGAAATCACATCGAATTCATTCACATTTCTGTGTAGACGACCTTAGCAATTAAGTCGCACGAAATATTTAATGAACACTGCTAGTTCCGCGGCGGAAATGACACTTAATCGGCTTAACTTCGCCTCAAAACTTACCCCAAGCTAACTCACCCCTTCCACCCCCACTCCGCACCCCCTCTCCGTGTAAAATACGCTGCATCAAAGAAGTTAGAGAATGTGCAATTATGAGATTGTTTTAATTTAGAAACAATGTTGTTAAAGAATTCACTTACTTCGACCGAGCTCTCAAAACCCAAACCAAATTCTTGGTTTTCTGCTACATTGTTTTAACATTATTACTCCAGACCGACGTTATTCATTTTAATTTAAATTATTTGGTCTGTATCAAAAGTAGGTATGTACTTTTGTTTTAATGAATGTGAAAGCAATAAGTTACGAAGGTACAGATGAAAAGTAATTAAAAACGAAATAACGTATCGTAACCATGTTTCCTATTTTCTTACTGTACATTTATTTTAAATGAAAAATAATTGCATTGCATTTTATGAGACAGAGAATATTAATCAAGTTCGGTGTACGCTTCACATCCCTAACAAAGCATTATCGAAACTATCTGTTCCGTGGAGTTCACTTGACCCAACTCTAAAATGGACTTGAACTACAATAACAAGGCCTTCAACATCTCTTAGAGTTTGTCATTTAAATAAAGTTTAGGCCAACATTTAACTAGTTATGGCAAACAAATTGAACTTCTCTGAGCCTCGAAATACACGCGGCCTTCGAACATCGAAAGAAATGTGTTCGAACTTGCCAAATTATTATTGGCGATATTACCACTTTTATAAAATGCGACCTTTAATTCTATTTGACCGGTTTTTTCAAAAGTAAACTTGTCGTTGACAAGTTTTTCAAAGTCCTAACTAAATTAATTTAGTAGAGGTTCGTATGATGAACATATTATTTGTTCATTTGCTGTGTGGTGACGTTTATCTATTAGATCGTCTTGTTTCTACCCTTTATAAATAAGTCACAGCTAGCAATACCCTATTCTATCAATGTATATTTTTGGAAATCACTTAGGAACATTACATCTAAAATCGATACATCGAGGCACTTACCATATCAGATATTCCACCATAAATAGATTACTATATCGTCTTCTATATTCGTTCCACGTATTTGTAGGGCATGTTATATGCCGGTATTTTAGCGTAGCGACATTTGCACTTGTGTTTCAATTGACCCATTTGGGCGAACCACACGTTGTCGTGCACAAACACGACGGTATTGGCTCGCTTTGATGCACTCTATTTTTATCGGGGCTATTCTGAAAAAGTCAATCCCACTTCCTTTTTGAGCAAGGATTTTTAGTTTTTTTATTTTTATCTAAATTTATTTGACGATAACTATAAAGTAATATTAAATATTGTGATTATTGAACTTGATCCAGCTCCAGCATTACACCGTGCTAACTCTTTATTGCCTTTCATATAAATAGTTAGGGAACTTGTAGCGCATACTAACTTCCCTCCTTAACATTAATTCACGTTATCAGCAAGCAGTTATTGTTCGAAAAATGTAATGGCTTAAGTATACTTTATGAAAATCTTATTTGAATAAAAATACTTTTGAAAGGATTTTAAACGCGATTTATTATAAATTATTTTACATTGTATATTCTCACGGCTCACGTTAAAACAATCCCAAGAAAATAACACAATCTTATTTATAAAAACTAAATAACAAACTTGTAATTTTTTTTTAAAGATATATTCCAAGTATAAGTTTGCGCTACACATGAAAAGCATAAAAAGAGAGAAAAAATAAGGTTTACAAAAATACATTTCTGTAGGATTTTTGCATAAAAATCCTGATTTTCTTTTACCTTTAATATATTTTCATGCAAGTCAGAGTCTATTCAAATCCGCTGAATGCAGATCTAATCGGTACATTTGAATGTCAACAAATGATCAGTGAGTCGGTATTCTATGAGCAAATAGATAGTCCTCACTTCCGACACATGTTTCCTTGGACACACGACACTGGTCACGTAGAATATTGACGCCTCCAGCGACGCCCCGTACAAAAGACGCGCCGAGATATATTTAAGTGACTGAAAATAAATCTTAAATTTTGTATGGTTATTTTTCTTCCTAGTCGTTCAGTATTGATTTTAAAGAGAGCTGAATTTAAACTATGAACTTCAATTTAATACGATTGATAGAAATTTATAAGGAGAAACATTACATTAGAAACATGAATATAAACATAATCAGAAGCATTTATTATAACAACATCGATATTAATAAACAAACAACGCAATCAAACTTGTTTATTCAAAGCATAGCATACTATGATACATAATGTAGTTTAATTATAATTTAGCGTTTGATTAAACGCATTTACATTATGAAAATTATCAAAGTTTATTTCTAATTTATTAACGGCGTTTCCATGACCAAATCAAAACCCCAACGAGAGCTTGCACATTATACAGATCCAACGAATCGTATTCAAAATAGCCCGTGATATTCTCCATTAGAATGGATGTACAATTTCTGCTATAGAATAGAACCTAATCAAGTCGATTACATATTCAAATGAATAATCTTTTAACATATTATATATAATAAGAGAATATTTATAATCAATTCTTGTAAATGGAGTTTAATGTCGCTTATAAACATAAATACCCTAAACAACATTATATTTTAGTAACCTTGTTACTTACATCTATACCTGATCTAACTGACTATTTCATCATCGTAGACCCTAAACCATGAATGTCAGAAATAAAAGTTTGTAATTTGGTCCTCATAGTACGTAGGCACACGCTAATAAGGGAAAATAACCAATATGACAACTGATATTTCGTGGTCGTTTAAAAATATTAATACCTACACATACATACCGACAAGAAATCAACCTATCAGTCTTATATAAAAAGAAAATTTGTTTTGGGTTCGCTATTTTAAATAAATAATAAATATTCCTTGACACTTGAAACAACGCCATCTAGTCCCAAGCTAAGCAAAGCTTGTACTATCGAAACTAGATAGCCGATAGACATACTTAAACCGAATTGCTGTATCCACTTTGCTAATCGGGTCGTCAAAATAATATTTTAATATGTAATTTCTCGTTTAGCCCTAGGTCTCGAACCGGACTTCTTGTTTCCTTTGGAGAACGTCACCATCGCGCAAGGAAGAGACGCGACCTTCACCTGCGTGGTGAACAACCTCGGTGGTTACAGGGTGAGTGGCGACTCCGCCACCGCCAGGGTGTGTATCAACCTTACTCAATACAGCTAGACAATAGAGGAGCACAGCACTTCACGGCTAAGATCTATAATTGTGAGACGTTATCGATCCATTATTCACCCATCAAACTATTCTCAGATCCCACGGTCACAATACAAATGGTATTTTTAGTTTCATATAATTTAATTCTAGAGTAATGCAGGGCTGCGGTTTGCTAGAAAATTGTAAAGCCTATTACTCGTTTTCATATTTTAAGCCTTATAAAAAAGCTAGCGTTTTAAAACTATGAACTCAAATATATTTCTTGATCCTATACCAAAGTATTTGAAGCTAAATGCCATCAATAAATTGCTATTACTAATATCGTACTCATAAATTCTCGTCTCATCGCAATTATAGATCTTACTTAGACCTCTGCACCACTATCACACTTCCTGCACACTTCTTAGCACACGACTTTCTGCACTGTTTCATGACAACCTAGAACCTATCTCTATCTAGCATAGAGTGACACTAACTTCGGCACAGACTTTCACGATCGTAGCATAGTTAGCGATACAATGCACAACTTGCACTGAACACATGTACAGGAATTAACTAAAACTCAAGAATTACGTAACTTAATTCTTCCGCAGTTTTCTCAAAGATTAGCGGATTGTGAAAGCTTTATTAATGCATTTTGATTTCTTGAGTTTAGTGTGTAATAAATAACCGTCACTTAAGTGCATGCATACAATTGCACTAGATCTAATTCTATAGAATTATTTTTGAATTTATTATATTTATTTTTAATTATTTTTATATCCCATCTGTTCAAACAAAATATTAATTAATTCCATTAAACAAAAACCTCGTTTAACTTATATTTGATAAATTCTATATTGTATAAATTTATTCAACAAACCACTACGAGGTTATTCCATTTAGGTAAAGAGGGCTTGCAAAACAGTCACTTTACGGAATTAAAATAAAGCTAGGACAAACCCCCTTGGTCCCCGTTCAATCATTTCGAGAGGCAAAGCTCTCAACTGTCCCCAGCTAATCTACATCTCCTATGCTATTATCGAAACATTCGCTATATTACTTCACTATCACAATATTCATTTATAAAGAGTATAGTGTTATTTTATATGGAAAAACCTTTAGAATATACCCCTGATGACTCATAATGAAGATACTCTAAAATCACTTTGGCAATAATGTAAAGGCATACTCTGTATTCACTATATAAACATCACATAACTTCGATATGCACCGCTGGTATGGATGAGTTTCGAACTGGTAATTACTGATTTATTTATATATACTATATTATAGTATTATTTTAGTTTGAGCAACGCATTTTAGAACACAAAAACAGTATTTGATAAAATTCCATCCTTATCGTGCAATCTACATTCCATAAAATGTTTGTTTCAAATTATTTTTATAGTTACTGTGGTTTCTTAAACGCGTTGGTCTTTTCAATTCTTTTTAATATTTGCAAGATTTGAAAAGTTTATTACAAAGAGTTGAAAATATGAATGAAATAAGGTAACAGCACCAAAAGTTGTGTTTGTGGAATATAAATGTTCACTTGTAGTAAAAGTTCCTTTAGGTACCCTAGAGCACAATTTAGTGTTGCACCGGTTGTTTTCAATTGAGGAAAACAACCACATTTGTAGAATCTTCACTCTTATGATAGCACCGACCTTCTGTAGCACACTTTGCACCTATTAAAGTAACCTAGATTTATCATTTTTAATGAACGATGAAAGATATAAATTAAAAATCATAACTGAGTCTTTTAGAGCTACTTTAAAAGAATTTTATGCCATATTTTTGAGAGCAGTCTTTTTTTGGTAAGAAGCTATGCAGGAAATTAACTTCTATTGCGATGTCGACGCCTTTGGTAGAACGGACGAAACGAGGGCGTTTTCACCGCGCGCCCACAGTACGCCTCATAGCGGCTACCAGACGAAAATGTAATTAAAAATTCCGTGAGCATTTTGCGAGGTTCTCGCAACAAGATAGTGTTGCTCGCTCAAGGATCGTTGTCATGACTGCCTCTTGGGAAGTATTCGCTTGTAATTAGACTTGTTCTTACAAAAATTCAGCGCTCAGTAATCCACCGAAAGTATACATTGTGTAGTTGAATAATCGAATATGCAAGACTCTGTTCAGTTCAAATCTTTTTACTTTAAAGTTTCCGTCCGAGTACTTTGTTGTCGGAAAGTTTATGTATATGACGGATTGTTGGATACATTTCCCGAGACAGGTAGCGTGGATCAAGGCGGATACAAAGGCAATTTTAGCGATACACGAGCACGTGATCACGAACAATGCGAGGTTGAGCGTCACCCACAACGACTACAATACCTGGACACTCAACATCCGCGGAGTGAAGAGGGAGGACAGGGGTCAATACATGTGCCAAGTTAATACAGATCCAATGAAAATGCAGGTAATTGGTATAATTTATACGTATCATTCTATTAATTTCGAAGCATTGAAAATCAGTGATGTTAATACACGCATATTAATTAACTTAATTTTTAAGTAAATTATAAATAACAATTTAATTTTTGGTTAATGTTGCTTTATTAAGAAATTTAGACAGCATACGTGTTTCGGTATAAGGTAAATTGAAATAAAAAAAAGTTAGCACCGCATATTTAGTTCATACATTCACTATTATTCACTTCATACGTTCACAATTACTCCTAGATTAAATTTGATAATAATCATTTCTAAATCGAATAATTTTCTACAGACAGCATTTCTAGAAGTAGTAATACCACCCGACATCGTCTATGAAGAGACATCAGGTGACATGATGGTGCCTGAGGGGGGGTCAGCTAAATTAGTGTGTAAGGCCAGAGGGTACCCCCCTCCCAAGATCGTGTGGCGGAGAGAAGACGGTGGCGATCTCATCTCCAGAGGTGGACCTCAAGGCAAAACTAAAGGTAACTTTTCATATTAGCTGCCTTATTAAAAATACTGAAAAATTTATTGACGTTTTGAATTCACAGAAAAAAGCTCTTATGTGCGTGCAGATTACCTATTATTGGTATGTTTGGTACTTCACATAAAGTGACTAACACTAATGCAAAGCATTTGTATACGGTGTGGACGCCTAGCTTTGAGATCATTTTCTTGAAGAATTTTTTTTATCTTTATTAGGCAACATGAACTTATAGTTAAAAGATCTTAAATAAATTTAAACTACGGCCCATTAAACTAAACACTACATTTAATACTAATTTCACATGTTACGACTGCGACGTGCGACGCGGGTCCTGGGGGCTGAGTAACCGTCCACGGAAGCGACGAAATACTTTTTTTATGATAGAGCAGGCAAAGGAGCAAGTGGGTTACCTGATGTTAAGTGATCACCGCCGCACACGAACACATAAAACACCGGGGTTATCACAGGTGCTTTGCCGGCCTTTGATAAACAAGTACGCTCGTCTCTTGACGAGCAATGTCGAATTTGTACTCCCTGCGGCAAGAACTTCTCCTCTATGTAGATGTTTAGCTGGGCAGTCGGTTTTTTCACCACGAAGGAGTTGAAACTTACTTTATAGCGAGACTCTAGCCGTTCTTCTCGCATTCGCAAACCGGTCTTCGCGTGCACGTAGTCAGCTACCTCAACTTTGTATAAATGATCACTATTCACGTCTGAGGACACAATTACGTTGATTTATCATAAATTGAAACATAATTCCGCACCGCATTCACGTGTTAAGTATTAATAAAACAAAATGACCTTTAAATATTTCATGTCTAATTTAGTACCGAAATTGTGTCACTAATAATAAATTAGGCCGTTTTAAAATTACATCATTATATCGAGTATTGATTAGATTCCATTATAAAATAACGGCCATCGCTTCAATAAACAATTAATGCAAACTACGTATTATCGATAAGCGATGCCGATATAATGGTCGGTTCAGCTGAAGCCTAGATACTAGATGTTAATACAATACATGCATGTTTCATTTGCTACTAAAATATTATATACTCCTTGCATCCAAAAGTTTAGGCTTACGAGATTATTTCTTTAACCAGTAACATTAATCTACAGAAAAAAGTATAATGAACAATAAATAAGATTTGTATGAGGGAAATATGTGTTTTTTGGTACTGTACTTTTAGTGTTTTTTATTACAAATATGTACTAATAACATATGTTTATAAGGTGTAGATTACACGTAGTTTAATTTATCAGGGTATGTTTTGATCACTATTCAGTGTCAATTTAATGTAATAAATAATCATTCAATTTTAAAGCATTTTTAATATTTACTAAACATCCTTACTAATCCTTACTTGTTTTATAACTCTGATTGTCTCGCATTCATACCTAAATCACGGAACTGATTAGTGTAGAGAACCCGGGAAAAAACATAGGATACCTTTTATCCTACAGTAACGTGGGATATACGCGTGTAAAACTGCGAGGCACAGCTAGTTTTCAATGAACTCCATAATAAAACATTCGCTATTTGCAAATCAATAACGTTTAATTATGTCAATACAGCAACAATTAAAATCATAGCTGCGGATATGTTATGAATTTTACTGTTCTAGTCATGTTTTACATTTTATAGTTTTTTACTTTCGATGCTTCAGTAATACTTTGAAAGTATGAGAATATTTCCTTTCCAAAAGATAGTACACTAGTTAATGCAGAACGGAACTAATGTAGTCATTTTCAAATAAATCATGAAATAACGTAAAATTTATAGGTCTGGGATATCATGCAAATTTTATGACTGAGCGTTTGCGTGCTATGGCCGTATTATTGGGATACTTAATTGAATTAGTCACATAATTGTATTTGCATAGCGAAAGATTAGCAAATACTATATGTGATAATATGAATAATTATATATCCTGATTTTTTCATCATGCATAAACCATAACTACCGTAAGCTATAGATATGTGATCAAAATATGCATATTTTAAATATTTAAATAGAATAAATTTGCAAACATTTGCGCGTGCCTGTACCATATCGAAATCATGAAGCATAAAAATAATAAACTAAAAATTGCCTGCAAATAACGTCAGATTAATAAAACAAAAAACAATTATTTTCCTTTGTAAGATATTATTTATGAACAATAACAAGCTAGCATTCAAGCAATAAATAAAACTGCAATTTTCAGATGAATACACAATTTCATACTGTATTCATTCGCAATTTATCATAGAGTTAGTGGCGATAGACAGGGTGGAAGTTTAAGAAACGTTGGCATATAAATCAGTGCTTAAAATATTCACTATTGAATCTTAGCTGTAAATCAGACCGCAGTGCCTCAGAGCTCCTATTACCATTCACACCGCCCTTTCTAATCCCACGGGATTACAATCTCGAGACCGTCCGGGAATAATTACTTACCTACTCATCTCTGCATTCGGTCAAATAAATATCCGGATAAGGGTTATCTTGATTGTCAAATTAAATATCTAAACGCAATCAGTTTAAATCTTCATAATAGTCTGAGAAATGGATAGAATATTGTTAGGTATTGGTTCACGCTCGCAGAGACAGGTAATTCGTAAACTGTTTTCCATCTTCTCTCTGATACCTACCGTATATGTGAATTAGAATACCGAAATCAATTGCTCATAACGAAATCATAATCATTTTATATTTTTACTTCATCAACTTACAAAACAATTATTTGTTAACCGACACCCGTATCGCACTACAAATTACCGTATTTAAAATTTGAAATTTTTAATTATTCTGATAAATTACACTGGAAATTTTAATACGCGATAATTATCATGTTGCGATGGACCAAAATTACTTTAATATATTAATCATGTATAAATGTCAGATATCGACTGTTGAGTCATAAATTTTAGTAGCATTCATTGCCGAGTTTAATAATTTCAAATATTGTTGATCAATTTTCATTTTAACTAAAATGATCGGTTGATATCAGATATGATATGAATTTGAGGTAGTAATTTATCCAAACATTAGTTTGAACTAAAAACTCATTGTTTGGAAGACAATCAATACTTTCGAGAATACTAATTATAGTTATAAGTAAAGGGGATTCGTGACGAGTAGCAATTGGAAACTGTAGTGACAGGGTGATTAATCGGTAGGTCCTACTTAACCCCACCACTGTTCGAGCGCCGTCTGCCATCAGTCAATTCATTAACTTAACAAAGTACTACTGGTAATGACTTTCACAGAATGTATACAACACGAGCTTTGAGATTAAAACGTTCCCATTCCTCTCCCTGCCTATAAGAACCATTTACCCGGAAACTGTACAGAATAACGCCAGCAGTTATTAATTTCACAGAACACAATGTACCCCTAGTTTAAAGGTGAATTAGTAATTCCCGGAACACTTTTCAAATACGCCATAATTGAGTATCAAGTTGAAACCCTTCGCCGACCAATTTTAAATTACCTGACGTCAGTAACCATCATCAATTTGAGTGAAGAACTGTAATTAAAGAAGCCGTTACAAGTTACCTCCATAAATCTGAGCGGGAAACAATACAGGCTATCTATTACATGCGCCAATGTTTCTTAACAAATATTCCCGAACATTGTCAGACAACCAATTTGGTTTCGTGGAACTATTAACAAACAGAAAAGCAACTTTTCAAGGTTTCTTAGGAACAATTATCTGACTAAGTGAATTTAAACATCGTCAATCTTGAGTTTGTAACTTAATGCACTTTCATAAAAATAATTAAGATTAATTAAAATCTGTCAATTCGATGTATCCGCATTGCAACAATAAACATATATTACACTTGTAAAACAAAGGGCTGCTGTGTCCCTTATCACCATATAAAACATATTTCGACGACAACAACGTGTCGCTTTTAATGTTCCACGTAAATTATGTAGATAAGCGAGTGAATGGCGCAAACTTACTCGAAGACTGATGCAAATTAACTCCACCATTCGATGCTTTTCATCTGCTGAACAAAGTTAGATACAGATAATATGAATACCTTATTAGATTCTAGAAGTATTATGAACTTTATTACAAATGAATTTTCATATATGGAAATTGGAACCAGGCTTTATTTCTTAATTAATTATATTTACTAAGTCCTGTCCTAGTTTAGATGCTGTAAGTTTTTTCCTTTCATGGAAATGGTAATAACTTTTTTCTTTTCTCTTACTTTTTTTTAATATTGATTTATTACAAAAGTCAAAACAACACTTAAATGAACAAAAAGTTTAAAAAAAATAATTTCTGAAATCTGTAATTAAAACTGAAATTAAAATGATTTTAACGAAGAACTTTAACATTTGTTGAACAAACGCAAGAAAGCACTAGACTGAAGTGTCACTTGACTTATGACACATCGACAGGGCAAGTTTATACAACGACCTGCGATGAGCAGAAGTGGCATTGGAGTCGCGTTGCTGTTATTTTACGAATTACTTGGAAATTTTGCCTTTTTGTTAATCATTTTGCAGGTTTTTTTTGGAATATTTATTTTTGCTAATAACCGAAACTTCATCCGCGTGGTATAGTGTCTTTACATACATCAACCCGCAAAATAGAAATAAACTTTCACAATAAAATAACTATATCCTTCCTAAGGTTATTAGGTAATTTAGAACTAATAAATAGACAGCCAAAGTTATCTTCACTTATATAATATATGTAGATATTTATTTCCTACCAATAAATATGTACCTACTGTAGGACAATAACACAGAAAAGTTATTTTCCTTTTTCTTTAGTTTATGAGTCCTTATCCATTTAGTGAGCACTAGTTGTAACTAAGAAAGTCTCGCCAAATTAGTCATTTACAAATTCATTCAACTCTTGGAATATTTAAAGTATCCTCTAACTTTATAATTATTTCAATTACGTAGACACTCCACAGTAGGTCTCTGTTCAAGTTGTTTGCTAACGAAGCGCCATCGTCGAACGGCCAAAAGCTCTACACTTTAAACCATCAACTTCCCTTAGTTCCCTTTGAAAATATTGTCCTAGCTTTTTATGCTGTTTGAATAATGCTTGTAAATGTGGGGTGGCAAGGTGACAGGGAACCGGGTTGAACCAGTAACCGCATTTGTTTATAGAATGTCTAGTAGTGTTGGGAAGTGTTTTCAGAGGCACCCGGTGAAATGTAAAGTAAGCACTAGTGGTGATGGCGAATAAATGTTTACCGTCGCATTTGGGCCAAGCCTCAACATTTATTGCAAAAATTGTATTGAGACTAGGGATAAGGAGTACAATTTCGGTAACCGAAACTATCGGATATCAGATATAAAGATTTAACCGTAACCGTAACCGAATCACGAGACACGTTATGACAAGTTGTTTTATATCAGCAGAATAACCTGTCAAACAGTCGGTTAGTCATTTGATTGTATTTTTTTTATTCTTAAATTAATGTCCGTTAAATTAGTTTCGTATAAACTATCCAAATATTTCGAATCGTATTTTAATTATTTCTATATCCGGATATAACATATCCTTAACATCCCTGATTGATTATCCCATCCCTTATTTTAAAATAAGATGTTACAATTAAAACTGAAAAGCTATATACTTACTTGATAAAATATATTGCAACTCAATGAAAAATCTATATTCAAAATATTTAATGATAGCCTTTATTTACTCTGTTTCCCCTATTTATTAAATAATTTTACATTATTACATTCTACTGGTTGCGATAATTCATCATCAGATAGTGATGGTAACTACTACTACTACTTGATGATGAACAGAGTTTTACCTTGAACTCTATCTAAATATTTTTTTAGTTTTGCACACATTTTGTTGACAAAAAATAATTTTCTTCTATTTTACAAAAATTACTACTTACTTACATGTAGACTTGAAGCTGCGGGATGCCTCTCATAATATTTAAATTAAGCTTAGGTTTTTAGCTCAGTTTTATTGCTGAAACGCCTACAGGTTATATTTATTTTTGAAACCCGTCACCTCGTTATCCTTCCATAAAAATTAAAATGCGCATATTTCCGCAGTAAAGTCACTGAAGGGAGCGACTGTGAACCTCACGAAATTCACTCGCTCAGAGATGTGAGCGTATCTATGTATCAAACCATTTGAAGGCATTAAAAATAACTTACCGTCAATCATTTTATTAAAAAGGCTGTGATGCTATGCGTTGGTTACAATATTTGTAATATATGAACTTAGTTTAAGTCTTTCACCTTAATTTTATAACAAACGCACAAATGAAACAACGTGGGATTGTGAATCCGATGAAAGTCATTCGCTTCGATATAAAAGCGTATCTATGGATCGCCTTTTATAAGTTTTACCGACAAATAATAACGGTTTTTGACAAATAATAAATAGTAACAATAATACAATTTATTATGCAATGTTACCCGTACGCTAAATGCAAATATTTTCATGGGGCTAGCCCGGATAATATATTACGATTGAACTTTATTTACAGCACAGACGAATAGTTAAAAATGCTAGTAAGCTATATTTGAAAGAACACTTCACCTTGCTACATAACTGGATGGTCTCGTATCTATGTATCGCACCTTTTGAAAGTTATCTTATAGAATAACGATTTATACTGAATTATTAATTGTGAAAAAGGTTACAGCTTCTATGATATATGAATTTACTTTAAGTTTTTCAGATCAATTTAACTGGAAAATATGCCCACCTCGTGCCCTCAATAAAAATGAAAATTAACAGGCTCATATTTCCGCAGTAATGTCACTGGAGGGCGAGATAGTGAACCTGACGAAAGTCACTCGCTCGGAGATGGGAGCGTATCTATGCATCGCGGCAAATGGCGTGCCGCCGTCCGTTAGCAAGAGGATAATGCTCCACGTGCACTGTGAGTAGATTAGCGTTCCTTTTTACTTACACCTAGAGCCCTCGGGAAGCAATTATCGTCTGGCCCAGCAATACTTGAATGTACCAACCTAGCTGTAATTATTTGCTGAAGTATTCGCCCTTTGAATATTATTTAAATTATGATGAAGTGTTTATATCAATTTATAAATTTAACTTTGACCAGTGTTTATTTTCAAAAATTATTAGAAAAAGTGGTGTTTTTACTACATCTTGAACCGTCATGAAACTGGAAAATTCTCACTTAAATAAAAATATTACATAGACTTAAATTGCTCATAATCATTAAACCACACTAGCATCGATCGAAAGCAACATGTATGAACAAAAACCAAAAACAATTTCATTCCAACCCTCCACGGCCAATTACATTTCAATCTCAATAAGTGAAAACGATGAGAGATGAACTAAATCGTTACATTACGAATTCAAAACATGAATCAATTCATCTACAGATAAAATCAACTCACCTGCGTGTATGGGCAAAAAGCTACATACCAAACGCGCTTATCGTCTGATCTCCCGGGGTAATTTATATTGGAGCTATTCAGTGCTCGGTTGGTCGGGAAACACTGTTGGGCCCGACATCTCAAACACGTAAGCAATTGGGAGATTTTCGTGTTATCACGTATCATCTTCGACGCGTGTCTTGCATCTGAATTGGATCTGGGACGTTTGTATTCGTCCCTGTGTTTAGTGCCCTGTTGACTATCAGTTTGCTAAAGATATCCTCTGCAGCGTTATTGAATTCCAGCGGATTGTTTGATGTATCACGAGCTTTTCTACGACTTTGATGTCGTGTTTTCGTGTATGCATCATTGTTAGCAGCTAATGGACAATGGATGTAAAACTTGCAAAGAAAATAGATAATTCAGTATAATTGATGGAGAAGAAAGGAATGCATTTGAAGTTTTTGTTTAATATTTTTGAATGAACATAAAAAAGATAAAATAGACATTAGACCTATCAGGTAGGATCGTGGTCAAATTCTAGCTATCTTTTGGAAAAAAGGTAGTTAACAGCTATTTTACTATTTGGTTATAATGTCCTGTACTAAATTCAAAATCTAAAATAAAATGAAAGGAGCTAATGGTTTCATTACTGACACACATTCAGAATGTGTGACAGAATATTATCTTTCTCAATCAATTCTCATTTACACGTAGAGTTGGGAGCTGAATAGTGCGCTAGATTCAGGTACGCTTCCATTTGCACGGATGGTGCTCCGCTATGACGATAGTAACAACATTACCCAAATTTGAAACTGTGATTAGGTGCATCGAACCACAGCTGTATTGAACATTATTCCCCTTTATTTTAGCGAAATATCGCACAATTTTGTTAACAACCCTATTTTGTGCTAATACAATTGTAAAATCATTCCTAAAATCAACCAATATTTAGGTTTATATTTAAAAACAATATCAGAAAAGGATAGTGTATCATTTTATTTGGATGTAAATTAAGTTAATTAATATTAAAAGCATTTCATGGGATGTATTCTATATTGAACGTAATCAATCAATGTGAGTAAAATTCAATTTTTATTTTACATATCGACAAAGCCCTCAATCATCTCTATATTATAAACACGTATGCTCACACTCACAATTTAGGTGTAAATTGATATATTTTTAAAAGAATGTGTGTAAGTATATATTAATCTTATAGCCTAATTAGGGCACTCAAAGGTTGAATATGCAACTTTCTAACGGTGAAAGTATTTTTTAAATCTGCCCAGTGCCTTTTGTATAATGTTAATAGTTTTTGATCAATACCAAATACCACGACATTTTAATTAACAACATTAATTAATCGTTCTAAATTCATGAATTGGTTCCGTCCACTCGTGGTTTTAGTTCAATATGTATTAAAAGTTTTTCGTAGCTGCTGACCAACGGACGCCCGAACGTGTTGTCCAATAGGTATTTGCATTCTGTTATTGGCATTTCCGATGTAAACACTCGTCTGATTGGATTGTATCTACCTCTACTAGTACGATGAAAAGAGCAGCTTGAATATAGTTAATAGAAATGAGAAATACTGCTTGCATATAGAAACAGATGGATTTAAAAGTAAGCCGTGCAAACGTGACTTTTCTATTTACGCTAAGAAATGTTGCGCACGTAGCTTTTGTTCTGTTTACTATGTAAAATGAAACAAAGTTGCATTATGGTAATACATTTATGTGTATCCTAATATTTATGCAACTCTACAGTTAAACCCGAGGTCCGAATGCACGAAGATTTACTAAGTAATGTGTTACATAGATTAAAACTAGAGTGTTATCTGCAGTGAAAAAGTACTTTTATTGTTGTAAGTACAATTACTAGAGTACATGTAACACACTTATATTAAAGGGATTTTTATCGATATAGGTTGACTCTCCTTTAAACATCATTAAATAAATATAAGGCTAACATGTCCATACATAAGCGTAATGACTGTCAGCGAAAATTAACTACGGTAATGTGGGGAACTATCGGTGAATCGAAAATTAAGCAAATCCTACAGGAAAAAGAATATGTTTTACTCATTAACGTAACATAAACGTTGCGTGGCGTTAACATAACAACCTAAACTTGGTTCCGATTGGTTGATAATAACTGCTCGTCTATCAACACCAAAAAAAATATTTCAGTTTTATTGCATAACTTTTGAATAATACTGTATCTAACTCTATGAATGTAGTCTCCTAGTGGTTAGTCTAAAACCACTCAGTGTAAATGACTTTGCGTTTTAACAATTCGCAAATGAAAAATAAAAGCCAGTGTTATACGAAAACTTAGCTCATAGGAAACGCAATTTGAACAGAACAAACAAACTACTGCCTGTAACCCTTCCACTCCGCTTAATTACTTTACAAAGAATGCGTTGCGTTCGCTCGATGAGGAGACAAAATTAACGCCCTCAAATATTTAATTTAAATTTCCTTCCCCGAAAACGAATGATAACAGTCCATTGCGCGGACCTTCAGCTTCAATGAAACACCTCGCACAACCACCGGGGGAAATTCATTTGTAATATTAAGTGCTTTGTAACGCGGTAAATTTCTTTTAGTTTATTCACTGGCTCCTTGAAAGGACGCTGAATTAGTTAGAGAAAAAGAAACTGCGAGAACGAAGTGAACAAATCGTTAACAATTTGCATACGTCTTGTTAAGATTCATTAACGGTACGTTAAATTGTGTTTAGGTGCTTGTGTACATTTTTTAAGGTTTACATTTTATAACATTATTGTTAACATTTTATTTGGTCTGATTCAATCCAACCTTTTTTTCGTACTAATTAGTTGGTCTACCTTTGGGTTTCCCTTTACAAATATTTAAAGAAAAATGGTTTTAAGGTACACGTGAAAAGGATACAGACGGACAGAGAAACAAGGTAACTTTAACAATTGTTATATTTATATGAATAAGTTTGTCAACTAAAACTGTTTAATCGTATTGGACTACTTATAAATTTATTTAATGATGCCCGCCGGGAAGACTATTTGCATATTAAAATCGTTTAGTAATAAATTATGTTAAACGGTGAACTGTTAAGATCTCCTAAAGTTGTGAAATGTTTCATTAAATCTGCTAATTAAAATCTTGATTTTTAAGTTTTTGATTTTATATCATTTAATTTGTGTTTCGTGTTCTTTTTTAGCGTAACATTCGAATACAAAATACGTGAATAGGAATTCAGCAAGGAATTGTCGAAATAGCGATCTAAGGCAGGTCTACAAAACAGCAAGGAATCGGAAAGCGTGTGCACTGTTCGGTTAATCAAACTGTCACTTCAAGAATTCCGCGCAAAATCCTTCCCGGGGAAAACTCTCCCTAACTTTTGATTGCTGTAGAGAATTCCAATCTACTTACATAAGAAATTTTGTTAATAGTCCGTCCCCAATTTTAGCGAACTCTTGTTATACATAGCTAATAGATACCGAACAAGTTAAGTCTCGGCTGATTAGTCTGGTTTACGTAATGGCGTTCTTAGGGTCGAGTTATTAATTAGAACAAAAATTCTGATCGTTCAGATTTTGTTCGCTAAATTGGCCACTCGAACTCGTAAAAGCCGTCCAAAGGAACTTAACGACGGTCAAAGAGAATAACCGCAAATAAGCTGCGATCTAAGGCCGATGGAGAAAATTCCTTTTTCCTTAATTCACTCTAAACAGGCTATAAGGGATGTCGGTACCACTGCTTACATTTGTACAATAATCCGTTTCTTTCGTCGCCAAACTTTTCACCGCTTTTATTAAACTTGCTCTTTCTTAATATCGTAATTCTTGCAGAAAATCGTTTGAATAACTTTTTCCTCATATTTCAAACCAAATGCAGGTTAGAACGTATGTACAAACTTGCAGCAATATTACAAATAATATTCTAATGAAGCGTAGTTATAAATAGGTACAGTTTTCGTAGTCTAAAAGTTATCGTTAAATTGAATTTACATGAGTGAAATCATATAACAGTTGGAAGTCTATTTCAGTTTCTAAATTATAGTCGAAATTTATGCATACCACTCGATGAATTAATGAATGAATAACCACTGACCATATTAAAACTATTCATTACGTAAGCACAATACAATTAAACTTTCCAGTCATATAAAAATATTACATTAAATTATGATTTTAAAAGCGGTTGTTTAAATAAACGTTAATTCCCAAAACTTATGAATCGGACTAACTAAGTCGCACCGCAAATACTAAAACCATGAAGACTTGAATTTAATTGAGAACAAACTATTACGAAACTACTCAAATAAAACTCAACTCAGTACAAACATTTGTAATGCAGCCAGTTCTCAGATAATATTCAAAGTAAATACCTGACAGTGGCGCGGGGAGTTCGCGAAGTGCTGTAGCGGAACTGTGCAAACACGGTGCGCGAGCGGCGGGCTAATGTGCACACTTGCCGGTTATTACGCAAATTCCCTCCTCGGTATGAGGTGCATCTTTTATGTTATGACGTATCCTCGATATAGCCTGAGTCAAACTATAATAGACTGAAGATACACCATATGGTCTATAATACGGTTATACCGAGTGAGAGAAATATGAGTTCTGATAATAAAGCGCATATTCATGGTTACTATCGTGATACCTCTCACTGACTAAGAAGCTTTAGTGCGTAGAAATGCACACATTGAAAATTACTTCGTTAGTTCCTAGAGCCTTGAGAGTTGTACAGCCCCTTTCAAAGAAAGTGTATATCACTTGCGCTATTATCCAGTCATATAATATAAAAGTTCATTAGTATATACTACACTTAACGTTCAAAGTCAGTATGAGCTTGCTTGTTTGTGCTCTGTCCGTTAAAAATAATGTACCTATATGCTGCCGCCCCTGCCCAGACAACACACACTTATGTCATAAATACATTAATATGAACGATAAAAATGTACATTTTTATGTATGGTGTACAACTGTACACCATCGGCCTGTAAACACTTCATAGTCACACCCGTATGAAGCTGAGTCGGTTCACTAATACTTTATTAAACGGAACATTAGTTTTATTACTACTAAACTGTTAAAAGTGAAAAATATTTCGTAGTTAGTGCGGAAACGTTCAGTTATATGAAATGCAAAACCTTTTTCAGTATCTGCATAGTAACGCACGCACACAAACATTTCAACTGCAAATGGAAAGTTGTGTAAACAAAAATGCTACTCAAACCTCAGCATATGGGAATCGCGGTACCGCACTCGGTTAAAATGTATCAAAAGGGTCCACGCCAGAATGTACCGTATTTTATTCATGTAAACATCAAAACTGCGTGCGCAAATTTTATTAATAGTACTGCGAGGTTAATTGTACTTTGTGCTGTGCCGCAAACCACTCACTTATGTTTATATTTTGCTATTTGTGTACTAAAATTAATGTACCTAAAGCTATTAATAAGCCGCGGTCTATCATTAAGAGCTTTTAAATTGCTTTAAAATTTTAAATGGCTGAGGGTTGAATCAATATAAATAGTTAAAGTGACAAGCAAATGTCAGTCCAATATACTTGATTCCTATTTAAATAAACCGTGTTTACTCTTTCCACTGCGGTTTATTAACAACGTGTATTTTTGCAGTTCATCCACTGGTGCAAGTTCCGAATCAGCTTGTTGGGGCTCCTACGGGCACGGACGTTACGCTGCAGTGTCATGTGGAAGCCTCGCCAAAAGCCATCAACTACTGGACAAGGGAGAATGGTATTATTATTTTTAGATAATTTATATTTTGTATTATTACCTCTTTGTGGAACTTACCTCTTACTTACAAAACCTAATTTTATTTGCTCCTTATATCATATTTAATATCTGAAACAAAATTAAGGCCGATTTCAGACATCATCAGTAATTTTGTAATAAATATTATTTTTTATTATCCACGAAATCGAAATTCTTTCATTCTATGTAAAAACCTGTGAAAAATTTCCACAATACGAAATAAAATACCCCCAAAATGGCACAATGGTTTACAATTTGTGATAATGTTTAAAGGAAAGGCCAGTAGGATATTTTATGAACGAGTCGTAACTCATAAAGCTTATTAAGTCTCAGGCACGGAACTCAAGAACGGAATAAGCAACTAATTTCATTATTCATAAAGCACATTGAAAGCGTTAAAGTAGTCATTAAATGAGTCGTTTTTCATATTTCTACTATCCTCCTTTGACAGGGCTAGTGCCTTATACAAGTTACAGCGTTTTTATCGTCGTATTTAAAGAGAAAAATATGAAATGTTTTCGTGTTCTCTTAGATTAAACAAGATTTATATAGACATTGATTATGCACCGTCAATGTTAGGTTATTAACGGCTGTGTAATTATTAGGGGACGACGGAATGAAATATGGTCTAGTTAATTAATAAGCAAAAAATTATACATCTTTACTGTTTTTACTTTTCAAGTATGTATGAAATGTTTTATTAATTATTATGAATATATTCAATGATTGAAAGCACCAGACGTACCTGCATGGTGTATTTCTTTTAAATTATTAATTTATACCAAAATGTGTGATCTTTTAATATATCGCTAATACTTACTATAAAATATAAATTATATGATTTGAAATTGAAGAACAGGATGTGGATATCAAAAAACAGATTTTACAATACAGCTGTAATATAATTAATAGTTGCTACGCCCTGGGGCTACATAGGTTAGTAAATAGTCGGTTCATCTTCTTGGAACTCATACGATCGATGCCTTCATATTAACCACAATTTACATGCTTCACATCACATATATATGGGTTATGAAATTACGAGTCCAACAAGATATATTTGCAGGCAATAGCACCCATGATCTAGTACAAGTGGCTAAGTGGGTAGACCTAATAGTGGGATAAAGCACTTAGGTGAATTAAGTACTTAGCAGGCTAAATTCACCCAAGTGATTTGAAAACGAGAACGGGACCCTTGTCATGGTGAGACTTGGCTGTCTAAATGATGTCTTTTACTATTTTGGCCTATGGTTTTAAATTTGGTGAAATAGAAGGAAAATAATTTAGAATTAACTGAACTTCACTTTAAAATGGTTCTAAATCAAACTATGCGATATTGTATTCAAATGAGAATCAAATTACACAGGCAAAATTAAACAAACAATAACAAAAAAAAATTTCATTGCGCACCATAAAAAAAATTACAAAACTAAAAGTAAAATAACTGACGAATACACACAGGGGTCTTAAAATAACATGTTTTTAAGTGGTCATACCTGAAATTCGATAGATTGTAATAGAAAAGTGAACTGAATCCGGACACAATTTTTCACGCATTTTAACATTATTAAATACACATCATATCAACACAGTCTAAAGAATACAATACTAATATGTAAAAAAAGCATTGCAAAGTACCTACATACATCTCAGTAGGTCTACTATGCGTTCGTACGCAATTACGCTTTCGTAATAATTGAGATTATCACAATGACGTTTGTCTTAAAACCGTAAAATTTAAACCAATACTTAATTAAAATGTAACCATAAAGAACATGAAGTATTAATAAAAACAGCACATTTCTAATTATAAAAAAAATAATAGCGAAAGTAAAACAATTGCCGTCCTGTAAAAATACGTGCTAACTAATACAAATAAGGCACTTAACCTAACAAAACGTTGGAAGGTCGGAGGCATTACTTTTCATTATAACGACACCCTTAGGATGGAAGTTGTTTGTTTGGTGTCCAGGTGACAGATGTATACGAAACCTTGATGTGAAAATGAAGTGAAAACTTGAATTCATCGGTTGGCTTATTTAAATACTTAATTGAAAAGGAATAACGTAATTTTAAATAGAATTAAACTTTGACAGTCAAATCGTCACCATTTCACTGTGAAATTTCAAATCTATTCTGTTAAATACCAAAAATAGTAATACACTGTAACTAATCCTAATATTTTTAATTGTCCATATCGTTTGTTATTTAAAATATTGTAGTCCATATTTTAAAAGCAATAAGAGTAAAAGACACAACACAAAATAAGATCTAGAAATACGTAACAAAACTTATCTAACTCTAAATCTATCTAAAGAAAATCGTTCCAGCTTATGCATTTACATTTGCAATAAATACAATTCTAGCATAAGAAGATTACCGTCCTCGCAATTAAAATTTATACACAATTATATACTGGAACCAAAAATGAAACGCGATCAATACCGTACTTAATTACGTTACGCGTAATTGTATGCGCTGGTCGGCACTCGTATTAAGTAAATTGTTCTCGCAATGTGAAAAGAGCCACGTTCGGAATGTGAAAGGACATTTTCAGATACGGTTAATGCAAACATGTAAATGTTGCAAGTACCAATATTACCGGATAATGCGTCGAGCGGGTCCGCTAGCCCACTAAAGTCGAGTTACCAATGGATTTACGTTACTTGCTCGTGGCGGCCGCGACATATGCGCGCCGACACCGCAGCTGCCCGAGCCGCCCGAACCGCCCGACAAAACGAATAAAACTTTCCCAACGAATTCTTTGACATAGTTTCAAATTGCTTCAGCTTCTGTACGATCTAAACGTCAAAAAATATTGTTTCTATCATTTTTCAATTTATGTCTCGTATCGGACTTGCAAATGTCTATGCTTGATATCTTTCTATCTCCGACATGAAAGTATTCCGATATTTGACCACACGCCCCCATTCAATCTGCAGACTAAATCCATGCTGATGCGTACCTTCTAATGTAATAATAAAACATAACCAGACAGATACGCAGTGCAGGATTTAGATGCAGTTACAAAGGCAACCGAGCCAGCCATTACGTGGGTAGAGCGACCGACCGCGCAAAAAGCGAACCAAATTCTATTACCGCCCGATATGCAACAAAGACCGCTGGCCCGCCCGCTTCAAATTGCTTTAGGCTACAGTCGCGATATTTACTCTCACATACCACAATATTCGAACAAATAAAATTCAATTTTATATTCACTTTTCAATAACGGGAAACGTTTGATAGGTTGCACTTGTTCTGGTCACAGTTTATTTTAAAGCCATTTATGCCGTGTATAGTTGCATGTAAATAGGTATACGGTCGGGCGGCCGGCTGGCTCTTCTGTGGGCTATAAATTGTGGTGAGTTACAAATTAAATTAGGTAATACATAGCTGTGACGAGATGGGACAAGCTATAGGGCACTACGACGGACACGGAAGGGGTGGGCCGTCTCCGATGTCGCAACCGGACTTCTGATGTGCTTTTGTGCGACTCTAATGGTTCGCTTTGATTTAATTTATCTAAAGACATAAATGTAACTAAATTTACAAATTTGTAGTTTATTTTCATAGTTATTGATTATTTTTTATTGATGCTTATACATATCACAACATTGTTCAAGTTAAACGTGGGACAATTTTGTGGGTAATAATTATATACAAACTATCGGTATAGCTAGTCATATCGATGAATATTAATAAATTCATAGGGTTATAAACAAAAGAGGGCGTGCCTGTCGCAAGCGGGTAGCGTCAACGTGTCACTTGCACAGAGCAGGCCACAGATTTGTGGTCAATTCAAGCCGAAACCTCCCCGGCTACTGGCCCCACTTGATGTATGTGACTCACTAATTAATCATCTTTAGCTTCTGATTAATATTTGACGTTCATAACATTAATCAACGTGTGTAATTGGTTAAATTTAATGTTATGAAAAACAATTGTAATCTAAATGATACATATCTAAATCACTACAAAAAATTGCTTCCAGTAATTTGTTAGTTTAACAAATATGTGCCATTAACATTCCTACAGGATTTAATCAATATGCTAAATTTGGAAATTTGTGCGTGAATCGAATAACAAAAAAATTAACAAATTTTTAACTAAATTCGGTTGTGCGCCGATTTAATTCAAAATCAAAAAGCTTTTTACTTATTTGTCAATTAATAATTTGTACGCACAGATTAGAAAACCAAATAATTTGTCCAACTATCGCAAACAAAATCCTTTTTTATAGTTGACAAAAACACGAATGTGCTTTTAATGCATCGGATATCTGGTAAAGTTGCCCCGAATGGTGTTGTTTGACTATAAATTACGGGCTTAGTTTTTAAGTGGAAATTTTTAAAAATAAGAGACAATTTATGGCTCAGCGCATACATATGTAAAATGGATTAACTATTTATACTCTGCGCTGTACCACAAATATCTTCATAATTTAATTTTAAAATGCGAGCTTTAGAATTTGGTAATCCAGAACTTTCTGTTCCTAAGTCGAATCATGCAATATTTCATTAATGTTTATTATTTCTTGTTTACGTTAAAAGAAGTTTGCAAAGAAATCCCATTAATATGATATTATATTACTCATCTTCTTCTTTAGAAAAAATTGTCAAGAATGCCGTTATGAAGCGGATATTGCCGAAAAACGAGAAATTCCAATTAAATGCCGTTGTAATAAAATAAGCCTCGGTGGCTCTGTGGAAACGAAAAATAAAACTCGTCCGCAAAAATAAACGGGACAAGAAGAATGCAAGCAATTTTTAATGTAGAACGAGTAGCGTGACCCTCGACCGCGGTTATAATGTAGCCGAGTCTCCCAACCGGCACACTCTTTACATTTTAAGCTATGGATAAGATGATTTATTGTACTCATTGTGATTAATGTTTTATTATGGGATGTTTTAACTTGTTTCTTAAATTCTCAGAATAGATAGATACATTTCTTATTTGTCATGGGAATGCTTTAGGTTTTTAATGAATTCTAAACAATTACGTCCAAATTTGATAGTCTCATAATAATTGTCACAGACAAAGTTCTATACTCAACGGTTGTTAGAAAGACTTCACTTACATTACCCAATTCAATATTCACTACAAATAACATTTTCAATTATATTCGCATTTTATACACAAATCTATAAATAAACATTTCCACAACGTAGACAGTAATTCATTATTGTTCATATGACATGTCGCAACAGCATATTTCATATCGATACCGGGACAATGGTCGGATGTGCCCGAATATAAATGATCGGAAAGGCCCTATCGAGTAAGGGTGAGGAAACAGCTATATCAGTATCGAAGTATCAATGAATGTGTCACACGCATTAAGTACACGAAGAAAATAAACGAGATAATAATTTTAAAATCAAAACGTACATAAATATATCCTATATTTGATAAACATATTGAATCGTGATTCAACAACAATTACTTCACCTAACACAATCTTAAAAAATCCCTAATGGCCACCTATGTTTTTACATACTCTACATTTTTGTGTAAAAAAAATCTATCATAAAATTTACAAAAAGATGGTGGCCTAATGTTTTACTTTAACCATAAACATTGAGCATTTAACTAACCTTATTGAACCGAAGCTGTAAAAAAAAACTAAACTTGCAACTTTGTACACAGGTGAAATGATCATCACCAATGATAAATACCAAATGAGCGAGATCAACAGTTCCGCCTACAGCGTGCAGATGCGGCTCATCGTGCGCAACATACAGGACAGTGACATGGGCGGCTACAAGTGCATCTCCAAGAACTCCATAGGGGACGCTGAGGGCACTATTAGGTTATACAGTAAGTATCGTAATGCTGGGCGAAATCAATAGTTTACAGCGAACATATACCGCTCGCAGAAGAAAATTATGTGAACGACTACAAATGAATCTGCAATAACTCCATAGCGGTCGCAGAGGGCACTATTAGGTTACACAGTGAGTATTCTGATGCTGGGAGAAATCAACAGTTTAAAGCGTACAAATACAGCTCATCCAGAGCTACATTGAGGACAGTGATGTGGATGGCTACATGAATCTCCAATAACTCCATAGCGGACGCCGAGAGCACTATTAGGTTATACAGTAAACAAGTAAAATGTCATGATGCTGAAACAATTATGCGACATAGATGTTCTGTACCCATAACATAATATATACTAATAAGGAGTGAAGATGTTGTTACCAAATAATATTATTCTTTAACATTTAAGTATATTAAGGCAGTAAAATCATGTCCTTTGTACTAGGAGTTAGGTGACAAGTACAAACGAAGTAAGTACATAAAGAATGTTTGTTACAGAGATGGAACTACCATATCTCAAATCGAGAGTCGAAGACACGGAAACAAATTACGTGGAGACAAACGATGTTCGGTCCAGTCTCCAAGGCCCTCTCCGGGAAGGCGGTCACCGGTCTGAAGACGCGGACTTCTTAGGCGGCCGCCCCTCCCCCGCCGCCTCCTACCGTGCTACTCCACATGCAATCTTTTTAATATCTGCCGTAGCCTTTGTGTGCTAAACTTTTCTAAATAACGTGCAAAACAACGAACGAAATTTTAATATATACCCTCAAGTTATTTTCCTCGGTCTTTCTTTGCGTGAAACCAGCATGACATGTAACGAATTTAAGACGTCTACTTGTTTAAAATGTATAATATAAAGTAATCGTGCATAGTTGTTTATGTATGTGTGATGTACAATATAACTATGACTAAGCTCGTGTGCTTGTAAAAATAATATGTGCCAGTGTAAATGGTTAAATAAATGTAAACGATTATTGAAGACTTTGAAATATTTATGGAGGAGGCGACTAGTTGTGTAAATCCTTAGTATATGTTGTGCAGTTCAAAAACAAACCTTAATAATGATTTGTATGTGAATGTTTAATAATCATTTTTGTAAGTAATTCAGTATTCATATGAAGTGCATAGAATGCCCTCAACACATTAGATCAATAAGACATACGCGTTATTTTAAACAATGCTTGCAAGAATATTTAATTTGTTACTTTGATATTGTTTCATTAAAAATATATATAATTTCAAGTTTATTTAAGAATAACGCTTGTAAATAAATATATAGATACTTTTATAATTGCGTATACTATGTTTAATAAATGCCTATTTAATTATAAAAAAGTTAAATTTGGAACAATATTAAGTTTTAAAATAGATTTTGCATGTACCTATAGGTATATATAATACTATATATTTAACATGATAAACAAATAATAGAGCAACGTGTATTTTATTGTTATAGTTAATGTTGTTGAATTATGAACCGACATCTGTAAGTAATCAAAATTCTTCGTTGGTAGTTTTAGTTGATAAAAGAGTCCTAATTTATATATTTCACTTATATTTTCTGTTTACCACTTAACAAAATCTTAAGATTCAAAACACAACAACACGTTTAAAGCAGTTTAAATATTTGGCGATTAATTTTCCACACAGGTAGTTTTCCACAAAAATAATGAGTGAATTGGTTGTTTCTATAATGTTTTAAAGTATCATAAAATAATACGGGGTACCTTTAATTTTCAACTTTTTGTGTAAGCTAATTATTGAGGATGGCTAAAGACACTGTGCTACGAAAGCGAAGCCGTGCGGGATAGCTAGTTATATTTACGGGTCCCAAAACTGCAAAACTTGTTATGTGTAATGTCAGAACATATTCACCTATATAGATTTAACGCTTATCATTCCAAACCATAACTTAGGACTCTTATTTTAGATGTCTATTACGTATACATTCCGTTTTTATTTATTTGATGTCAACAGCCACTTTGCATAACGGCCTTGTAACGAGTGTATAATATTGCCTGCGAAGTATAAAATATAAATGATATACATACGTACAAAATATGTGTTTTATTTATCGTTGAATGTATGAGGAGCGACATGACAATATATCATAGTCACACTTGATGTGCATTTTTGCTGGGACGTTTACACATAAATTTTGGCAAAAAGTTATGCGTGATCCGTGTTACAAAAATTTCAAATATAATAACTCTTTTCTATTGCAATAAATTCATTTAAATTCAAATTTGTACAGTGTATGTCAGAATATATTAATTTAAAAGTGTAGTTTTTGGTGAATACCGACTCACTATTTATATTAACAAATAGCTTTACCGAAATTGAAACATACATTCAAGTATTAAAAATATCATTCAGCACTTTACTGAATTTTTGTATGAGAATGAGCTTTAATAAGTAAACAATTTGAATATTATCATTACGCAACACTTAACACTATCTCACTTTAATGTAACACTTGCACAGAACACAACTCACGAAAGGTAGCAATATTGTCTGTCCCACGTAATTGGTACCCTCGGATATAGCACAAGTACGATCTAGATAGAGTGTAACCGCATGCATTAGCGAAATTACCCGAGCCTTTATTATTTTCATTGAGACAACTTTAGCTAAGAGTTTTGGGTACAATAAAAGGAATATTCGGGAAGGTCTATTGAAACACAATCTACAATATGAACGAGGTGGGTGATATTCGAGAAAAACAGTTCCATCACATGTTAAAACATATGAAAGTAATAAATTTTCAGATTGGAATCGCAATATCAAGGTAACAATAAAAAGTCTAACATGGAAAAATCTAGAAAATTCTTGCCAACTTGAACGTAGACTTGTAGGCCGTATAACTGTTTAGCGTTATCGTCCAGCAAAAAAATCTATTTGCAAGTAAATGTGGAGAATATTCTTCGAATAAAATCGGATGTTTGTCAAAGAGACTGTTACCGAACGAGCTGGGAATGGAGCCACGATAACCTAATATAGGCGTGTGTACACATCCGACTGTCCCAAGAGTACAGCTTCGATGTCACAGTTTGCATCTCAAGTACTTACTATACAAATACTCAAAGGAAATCGCTGGAAATTACACTATAGATAGATTTATATAAGCCTGCTTCGAGCTTGTCCAGTGACGGCCCGGGGACAGATTTATCGTTGACACCTTCTAAGTACTATGGGGATGCTATCTGTTGTTGGTTTTCATGAAATTGCATTTTGAATAAAAAGTTTTTCGCAGTCATATTGATGACAATTCACATTAACAATATATGTAAATACTTTATTTATTAATTTGTACCTGTTTTTTTATTTAAGTAAACGGGAAAAAACGTTTTTTAACAAAAGGCCCACAAAGTAATATTAACCTTCTGTATAACCAACTTTACGGAGAATTTAGGTAAAAATAAAGATATAAAAGGAAATAGCAGAATAGTAACAATATCGTTGGCGGTAGCTAGTCTACTAGGTTTTAAGGTAAATGAGTATTTAGCCCTTAATTCCTGGGTTAATCAAATATGATGTTATTATAAATTTGCTCTTTAAGCTAGTCTTAAAAAACTTCTCATACAGACAAATACCAACATTTTTCATTATCATAACTCAAAACACAATCTTAAAACCAACAAAACATAATCGTATGCAAACCAAAGAGAACGCAGTTACTGGCATCGCATATTTGTTTACAAGCTATCCTGGGAATATCCTTAGCGTGCGGGACGTCCGGTTACAATCTGCATAACAATTGTGGCTGTAGTTTCCTCCACAGATGGATGATAATGCCT